>CAMXCT020003461.1:0-45092 GCA_947184155.2 Cladocopium goreaui
ATTGATCCCCTAAGATTGCATTAAATTCCCATTGTACTCGTTGGTTTTAGTGGCTATCCCAATTTTGCATGTTGTGGATATAGTAATAATATGTAATAATAATCTCCAACAAATCCCCATAATATCCCATAATCCCCAATCAACAATCAACAACAATCAACAAGGCTATGTTTCATTGGTCAATTGGATGGTTGCCTCCGAATCTGCCGAGCTGCGCTGGCTGCAAGCCAGCTGCCCAGCCGGCAGTATGGCCACGTCTGGGCTCCAGAGGCGGCACGACTCCTTCATCTGTCGACAAGGGGATGATCGACTGGGATTGTTCACAGCAACCTGACTTTCCTCTTTCAAGGACCTAAACATGATGTCACAATTGATGAAAGCTTGGAAAATGAATACATCACCCTGGGAAATCTCTTCAATCCCTGAAATATGTAGTGTGTAGTGAAGTGTTGTGAAGTGTAGTGGTGCTTGCTATCCTATGAACCTGCTCTTCCGCATGCTCTCCTTCTGGGCATCTGATCTCCCAGTCCAGAGGTCAGCTCCAAAGGGCGTTGCCGGAAACGACTGTTGAGCATCAAGTGACCTGACATGGGCAAATGGATCGAGATGATCTGGGAACAAGCAGGAAATGCGCCAGTGTGGCCGAACTTTTCCACCAGGAACTCCTTTGGATCCTGGGGATACCAGAAAACCTCTGATTCTTGGCAAGTGTTTCAACAAGACCGGTCATACGACTGTCAAAAATCGTTGAATGTCGTAGACTGTCATAAAACGAGTCGAACTGTACATCCAAGCTCAGATCACATTCGCCATGTACAATCCGTACGTCCAAAGAAAGCTTCCTGCTTGGAGGCTGCTTGGTCTTCGGCCTCACCTCAAAGTAGGCAAAATCTGCCGAACTTCAGATTGCCAAACAACTCTTCACAACTATTGGTAGCCGTGTAATTAACTTCTCCAGGTTGTAAGGGAAATTTAGCCTGGACAGCCGGTTGAGCTCGCTGGGCTGCCAGGCGCAAGGCGCGTTCGTCGTCATCCGCTTGCTGCACGTGGAAATCGTACATGTTGGCAGCACCTGGGGCCGACTTCCAGAAAGCTGGCGTCCAAATCGTGGCGACCTGCTGAGTCTGGGACATTCCGCCACTGCCCAAAAGTCTTCCGGATCTCCTTTCTGCAAGTCTTCAAGGGAGCCCATCACCAGAACCTAGCGATGACCATGGACATCCACCCTTCGGACAGCGCATCCTCTAAGTTCCAGGCTGTGTTGGCATCGCCTTCCCACAGCCTCATGCTGCAGTTGGCTGAGACAACAACATCCTTCAAGTTCGACAGTTCGACATTGACTTTCCAGCGGACTTTTTCACCATTTCTCCCAACTTTTCATATCAGACATCCCCCAGCCCCAAACCCCTAAGCCCCCACCATCCCCACCATCCCCACCCTGCAGCGAAGCGGCAAGAGATCCCGCAGCAGTTGGGAGATCCGGGCGTCGCCCTGGGCCTCGCAGGCCTGCAACGGCAAGATCCCATGGGTCCCATCGGTCCCATGGGGATGGTTGGCCAATGGGAAAAAAGATATAGAAAAAGGGTTGAAAATGGGAAAAGATTGAACGAGATTGAAAATATCTACACTGGAATTGAGACACAAGGGAAGTTCAATCACAAAAAGCCAGTCAGAATGGCTTCTGATCTTCGACAGAGCTCCGAACTGTGGAGCCCGTGACCAAGATATCATTCAACAGGAAGGACTTCCTTAGGTTGTTGCAGGAGTCACTCGACTGGTGCAGGATAATGTCACCCATGTGATCCCAAATTGTCATTACAAAAAAATGTGTAACTTAACACTTGTCCAAATAAACTGCTAAATACTGATACTGATACTGATACTTTAATTTAACTTCAAGTTGGTTTGTCTACTAAAGCCATTGGCCAAATCTGAATCCATCAGCCCAGCTTCCCAAGGATGAAGCCGCTGGAGCCCTAGGCGGGTATGTCAAGGTTAGAAATTGCTGGGGACTAATGTGATATATACAATACATATAAATCATATAAAAATATAATATGATATGTGGTTGATATCGCTTAATGATGTATTTATATGTATTTTATGATGATCATTGCTAAATATTGCTAAATGATGATCAGGTGGTCCACCAACAAATTGACCCTTCAATGGTCATGTGAGTCATGTGGGTCTTGGCAACTCTCCATTGTGTCATCGACCCTTGGCACCCGTGACGACAGTCCGCCGCCTCCCAACCAGCCGTGCACAGATAGGTGAGGTCCGGCCAGTTGGAAAGCCTGGAGAAATTGGTGACCGGCTATGCTCAAACTCCCTTGGGTAGAATTAGAACCAAACACCCCCAAGACAAATAGGTGAATGTCCCGAAATACTCCATTCTATGTTGTTCTTGAAATGTTCGGGCGCAAGGGTTTCAACTACCCAGTCTACTCGTTTGTATCTTCTGTCTTTTGACCGCTCCCTCTCACAGGTGCGTGTTGGGCCTCTTGATGCTCGCAAGCACAGACTCCCATTCTGGAGACACCTCACGAGCTGAAGAATATGCAGAAATTGCTATGTGACATGCCAGAAATTGGAGATCTTGTCACATTCAACAATGGCCTTTGCCATAATTTTTAAGGCATTTAAGGTGCTGGTGCTTGGCTTTGACTTATCTCACCACAGGAAAGATTCCATGTCACAGAATTGCACATCTGAGCCTCTGAGGGAAGCCCTGCGGCAGACCTGGAAAGCTTACCGCATCAAAGCTCTGACACTCCCTATGTCTCCAAAATGGGGAGGAGTCCCAACCACTTGTTACCGGCTCTTAGAGTAAAGCAGAATCTTAGATCTTCTGGTTCCCATTTTTTTTCCCAAATGATCCATCCATTGTTGGAGTTGTTGATTATCGCCATTCTTGATGGCTGCTCACTATCTTTAGGTACATCAACTCCAAAACAAGAAAAGTAAAAAGAAACAAAAGAGTAAAAAAAAACACCCCATTGTTGGTACAAGCCTCGAAAAGTACATCTTGGCCCATCCACCAAGTCCAAGGGCCACCACATCCCCTTGGGCCGCCCTACGGTAGCCCAGCTAACGCCAGCACCACACGCCGCCGGAAGGCCCACAGCTTGGTGGAGCGCTTCTGCAGAAGGCACTGGTTGCAATCGTCGCCTAAATCAGCAGGGCCAACTCGGTGCCAATCCTCACCCACCGCCCCCATCAACCACGATCAACTGCAAGTGAGCGGCTCACGTTTCTCGGGCGATTCTCCGGCCACTTGGTCAAGGACCTTGGGGAGCAGTGCGTCAATGATTTGGGCTTGTCTCAGAATGGTTGAGACATCAAAAATGAGTATGTTCACCTTGTAAATATGGGAAAATGAGAACAAACTGTGGCATTTTGGGGTTCCAAATACGAAGCTGGTGATGCTAGGGATCGAACTCGGGGCCCAGATGCATCTCTGTCAGCTCCTGTGGCCGTCACTTTGCGGTGAGTTTTGGATGCTCAAGTCCGCCAACAGGCCCAATTGTGCCCTCTACAAACATCCCATAAGCCCTGCTACAATAACTACCAGATCCAAAATCAATGCAAAGGTGCTCGAAATGATTCGTGGCAGGAGTCCTGAACACCCAACGCAGCTCCCAAGACGAAGCGTTTGATGCCTTTTGAAGCCAGGTGGGCGGAGAACCACATGTCATCCTGGCAGGTTCCCATCGATCCTCACCAAAATAGATTCTAACCCCCCAAAGATGGCATGAGTTTTGTCGTCCTGGTAGCGGCATTGGTAACAGGCTCGGTCATACTGGAAGACTCGTTCGTCGAAGAATCCTCGCTGGTATACCACACCTCGCTGGCATGTCAGAAAAGCAGGATGTTCCAAAACATTGGATTGCACAAGAGAGGATAGGGAAGGATAAAGAGGAGCATGTCGGTCTCAATTCGTGTGATTGAACCAAGTCATCAATGTCTACTATGAATGGATATGAATGGTGCTGGTTGATGGTTCTTGATTCAACAAGACTAAGCATGAAAACATCTTCCAAAAAACGACTGCCGAAGAATTTGATCAAAGACCAGGCACCGAGGTAGCTGACTAAGACGGGCCCTGCAGGAAAACCTTGATCTTGCAGGTACCGGGGTCTCTGGACGCCTGTGGCATCAGGTGATCGAGGACAGAAAAAACATGAAAAAACCACAGGGAAATCATCTAGGTTCCCAATCTGATACACTCTAGGAATCTCTAGGATGTGTGCTAATAAACCGATTAAAAAACTCACAAGGAGCTAGGACACACCATGGCATCTGATTCTCTCTATCTCTAGTGCTTCCAACCAGCCTGAAAACATGGCACGATATGGAGAAATATAACTACACACTGTGTATACATATATTAATACGTAATAATACGTATGTCTATATCATAGATTCGTATTGATATTCATGAATTACAGCATTTAAACCCACCAACCCCAACCAGAAACCCTTCCAAACCAACGTACAGCACTATACCTGGCCTTGGTCCTGCAGTGCGGTGAGTTCCTGCGATTCCAAGATCCCGGGCACCGACAGAAAGCCCTGCGCCGCCACGGCACTGCCGGGGTTCGCCAAGGCGCTGCGCATCAGCTGCTCGATCAGCTGGTGACCTGGTGGCCGTGGTGCATCAACGTTAAGGATTGTTAAGGATGATTCAAACTGTTGAAATGGTTGAGTTTTTCCGGATGAATGGTTGATTTGGATTGATTTGGTTGAGTTTCTTGGTGTTTGCTCGGAGGATATATCGTCACGTTTTTTCCCCAGATAGCTGGCAAGCTATAGGGTTCTTACTTCTCAAAGGTGGGGTCTTCGGTGGCGAACTTTTGAGCCAGGGTGCTGTGCAGGGTGCTGTCCAGACTGCGGTGGCGAAGTCTGGCAAAGGTGCTGTGCAGGGTGCTGTGCAGGGTGCTGTGCAGGGTGCGGTGGCGAAGTCTGGCAAAGGTGCTGTGCAGGGTCCTGTGCAGGGTGCTGTGCAGGGTGCTGTCCAGACTGCGGTGCGAAGGCATGGGCAAAGGTGACCCTGTGCAGGGTGCTCTGCAGGGTGCTCTGCAGGGTGTTGTCCAGACTGCGGTGGCGAAGTCTGGCAAAGAGTTGCTGTGCAGGGTGCTCTGCAGGGTGTTGTCCAGAGTGCGGTGGCGAAGTCTGGCATGGACAAAGGTGCTGGGTGCTGTGCAGGGTGCTGTGCAGGGTGCTGTCCAGACTGCGGTGGCGAAGTGTCTGTGCAGGGTGCTGTGCAGGGTGCTGTGCAGGGTGCTGTGCAGGGTGCTGTCCAGACTGCGGTGGCGAAGTCTGGCAAAGGTGCTGTGCAGGGTGCTGTGCACAGTGCTGTTCAGACTGCAGTGGCGAAGTCTGGCAAAGGTGCTGTGCAGGGTGCTGTGCAGGGTGCTGTGCAGGGTGCTGTGCAGGGTGCTGTCCAGACTGCGGTGGCGAAGTCTGGCAAAGGTGCTGTGCAGGGTGCTGTGCACAGTGCTGTTCAGACTGCAGTGGCGAAGTCTGGCAAAGGTGCTGTGCAGGGTGCTGTGCAGGGTGCTGTGCAGAGTATTGTGCAGGGTGCTGTGCAGGGTGCTGTGCAAGGTGCTGTGCAGGGTGCTGTGCAGGGTGCTGTCCAGACTGCGGTGGCGAAGTCTGGCAAAGGTGCTGTGCAGGGTAGGGTGCTGCGCAGGGTGCTGTGCAGGGTGCTGTCCAGACTGCGGTGGCGAAGTCTCGCAAAGGTGCTGTGCAGGGTGCTGTGCAGGGTGCTGTGCAGGGTGCTCTGCAGGGTGTTGTCCAGAGTGCGGTGGCGAAGTCTGGCAAAGGTGCCGTGCAGGGTGGTGCGCAGGGTGCTGTACTGCGGTGGCGAAGTCTGGCAAAGGTGCTGGGTGCTGTGCAGGGTGCTGTGCAGGGTGCTGTCCAGACTGCGGTGGCGAAGTGTCTGTGCAGGGTGCTGTGCAGGGTGCTGTGAAGGGTGCTGTGAAAGGTGCTGTACAGGGTGCTGTACAGCGTGCTGTGCTTTGGTTTGCACGTTGGGAACCGTCAGTTCCAACCTTTCGGAATTGGAAGTTCTTTGCAATGGTAACCTATGGTTCCCAGGTTGGGAAGCATGAGTTCCAACCTCTGGGAACCGGCAGTTGCTTGCAATGGTAACCCATGGTTCCCAGGTTGGGAACCATGACTTCTAACCTGTGGGAACCGGCAGTTCCTTGCAATGTTCCCACGTTGGCAAGCGTGAGTTCCAACCTTTGGGACCCGGCAGTTCCTTGCCATGAACCAAACGCAAACATTCTGGTACCGGCCCATTAAGCAAAACAAAGCGTTCTTTACCGGTCCATTAAGCAAAACCAAAAAGTTGTAAAGAAACTGTTTTCATATCATTTTAACATGCACCTTTTTCGTGCAAAAACATTTTTATGCCGGCCCAGCAGCCGAACGCAAACATTCCGCTACCGGTCCATTAAGCAAAACAAAAGGTTCTGTTACCGGCTCAGTAAACAAAACAAAACAACATTAAGAACCATGAGTTCTAACTTTTTGCAATCAACAGATCCTTCCACTGGTAACGTTACTTTTTCAGGCTTGGGACCATGAAGCTTTGGGAACCCGCAGTTCCTTACAATGAAAGCCGCTTAGCTTCGAAAACATAAGTTCTAACCTCTGGGAACCGGCAATTCCTTGCAATGGTAACCTCTGGTTCCCAGGTTGGGACCGTAAGTTTCAAGGTCTGGGAAGCGGCAGTTCCTTGCCATGGTAACCTTTGGTTCCCACGTTGGGAACCATCAGTTCCAACCTTTAGGAAACGGAAGTTCTTTGCAATGGTAACCTATGGTTCCCAGGTTGGGAAGCATGAGTTCCAACCTCTGGTAACCGGCAGTTGCTTGCAATGGTAACCCATGGTTCCCAGGTTGGGAACAAGGAGTTCCAACCTCTGGGAACCGGCAGTTCCTTGCAATGGTAACCTGTGGTTCCCACGTTGGCAACCGTGAGTTCCAACCTTTGGAAACCGGCAGTTCCTTGCCATGAACCAAACGCAAACATTCCGGTACCGGTCCATTAAGCAAAACAAAGCGTTCTTTACCGGTCCATTAAGCAAAACCATAAAGTTGTAAAGAAACTGTTTTCATATCATTTTAACATGCACCTTTTTCGTGCAAAAACATTTTTTTGCCGGCCCAGCAGCCGAACGCAAACATTCCGCTACCGGTCCATTAAGCAAAACAAAAGGTTCTGTTACCGGCTCAGTAAACAAAACAAAACAACATTAAGAACCATGAGGTCTAACTTTTTGGAATCAACAGATCCTTCCACTGGTAAGGTATGCTTTTTTAGGTTTGGGACCATGAGTTTCAAGCTTTCGCAGCCGGCAATTCCTTACAATGATAGTTGTTTAGCTTCGAAAACATAAGTTCTAACCTCTGGGAACCGGCAATTCCTTGCAATGGTAACCTCTGGTTCCCAGGTTGGGACCGTAAGTTTCAAGGTCTGGGAAGCGGCAGTTCCTTGCCATGGTAACCTTTGGTTCCCACGTTGGGAACCATCAGTTCCAACCTTTAGGAACCGGAAGTTCTTTGCAATGGCAACCTATGGTTCCCAGGTTGGGAAGCATGAGTTCCAACCTCTGGTAACCGGCAGTTGCTTGCAATGGTAACCCATGGTTCCCAGGTTGGGAAGCATGAGTTCCAACCTGTGGTAACCGGCAGTTGCTTGCAATGGTAACCCATGGTTCCCAGGTTGGGAACCAGGAGTTCCAACCTTTGGGAACCGGCAGTTCCTTGCCATGAACCAAACGCAAACATTCCGGTACCGGTCCATTAAGCAAAACAAAGCGTTCTGTACCGGTCCATTAAGCAAAACCATAAAATTGTAAAGAAACTGTTTTCATATCATTTTGACATGAACCTTTTTGGTGCAAAAACTTTTTTTTTGCCGGCCCAACAGCCAAACGCAAACATTCCGCTACCGGTCCATTAAGCAAAACAAAAGGTTCTGTAAACAAAACAAAACAACATTAAGAACCATGAGTTCTAACTTTTTGCAATCAACAGATCCTTCCACTGGTAACGTTACTTTTTCAGGCTTGGAACCATGAGGTTCAAGCTTTGGGAACCCGCAGTTCCTTACAATGATAGCCGCTTAGCTTCGAAAACATAAATTCTAACTTCTGGGAACCGGCAATTCCTTGCAATGGTAACCTCTGGTTCCCAGGTTGGGAACCGTAAGTTTCAAGGTCTGGGAACCGGCAGTTCCTTGCCATGGTAACCTTTGGTTCCCACATTGGGAACCATCAGTTCCAATCTTTAGGAACTGGAAGTTCTTTGCAATGGTAACCTGTGGTTCCCAGGTGGTAACCTTTGGTTCCCAGGTTGGGAACCAGGAGTTCCAACCTCTGGGAACCGGCATTTCCTTGCAATGGTAACCTTTGGTTCCCACGTTGGCAACCGTGAGTTCCAACCTTTGGGAACTGGCAGTTCCTTGCCATGAACCAAACGCAAACTTTCCGGTACCGGTCCATTAAGCAAAACAAAGCGTTCTGTACCGGTCCATTAAGCAAAACCATAAAGTTGTAAAGAAACTGTTTTCATATCATTTTGACATGCACTTTTTTCGTGCAAAAACATTTTTATTCCGGCCCAACAGCCAAACGCAAACATTCCGCTACCGGTACATTAAGCAAAACAAAAGGTTCTGTTACCGGCTCAGTAAGCAAAACAAAACAACATTAAGAACCATGAGTTCTAACTTTTTGGAATCAACAGATCCTTCCACTGGTAACGTATGCTTTTTCAGGTTTGGAACCATGAGTTTCAAGCTTTCGCAACCGGCAATTCCTTACAATGATAGCCGCTTAGCTTCGAAAACATAAATTCTAACTTCTGGGAACCGGCAATTCCTTGCAATGGTAACCTCTGGTTCCCAGGTTGGGAACCGTAAGTTTCAAGGTCTGGGAACCGGCAGTTCCTTGCCATGGTAACCTTGGTTCCCACGTTGGGAACTGAACCATCAGTTCCAACCTTTTCTATCTGGGGTCTATGCCGGTGTAATTTTTTGTTTGTATATCAGCAGTTGGTCACTTCACCCACCATTGTTGATTTGGGATTCCAAATTTGTCTGGTTCAGATAGGTTCGGTCTGGTTCGGTTTGATCTCTGCATTTCTTTTGCACCCAACTCCGGCCTGCGCGAGGTGGAACTATCCTGCAGATGGTGGTGGAGAAGCGACTCAGCCTCTGCGGATTTTCAGATTCAATTTCAGACAACAAACATCAACTAACATCAACAAATGCAAATAGCTGTAAATAGCCGTGCAGCCAAGAAACATATCCAACGCGTGCCATTTGGTTACCATCCCATATGTTTCTTCATGATTTCCTCCTCGTTTTCTGAGGCCTTGGACCTTTCGAGTTTCCAGCCTTGGCTTCGTGGCAGGTGGGGTACCGAAGCGACATGCAAGCGTTGTGCAATGTATTAATGTATTACAATGTATTCATGTATTACAATGTATTACATATACACAAGTTATACACAATTTATATAAAAGTACATAGATGTATAACATATAAAAGTATTTTTGAGCTGTACACATGGACTCCCTCTTTTTGTCTTGAGGATTGATGACCACACGATGAATTGGTGAATTGCCGGGCGTTTCTTTCAGCGGCCCCAGCTACAGCTCTGCGGCGGTGGACGGGACGTCTCTTAGGCCGACGGCGGTGCACAATTTCTCAGGAGTTTTGCAGCGGAATGTGTGTATGAATGAACAAAAAGAACAGATCGACTGTTTTTTTGCTTAGTTTGGGTTCCGACCATGTCATTTTTCGTGTACCCAATTTGAACCCACACCTTGTCCACATTGAATCTGTGTGAGCTTCAAAGTACAGCGATCTAGATGAGGCATGTATGTGGTTTCAATATATTTCAATGATTTTCAAGGTAGATTCGGTAGATGATGCGAATCTGATCTCAGAAGTCCAGAGGTGAGATGGCTGTGCCCGGGGTTCGAGCGAAGGCTGTCGCGTGCACTTGAATGATGCCAAATATCAGCGGCACAGTGCCTTTGACAACTTTGGCACTTCGGGCAGTGACCAGGCTCCCCATGTAAGGAACTATAAACAGGATCAAACATGGGAATGAACATGAAATGTAATGCTTTGAGCTGCAAACACGGGTCAGAGTGCGATCGATGATTGAACGCCATAGGCATTTGGATGCATCTGGGGGTCCTTCTTTTGCAAAACCTGCAAAACTTGCTGTGGATGAAGCACACCACGGTGCCCGCGTCGCAGGTGCTAACGTGGGGAGCTCAGGGGAAGAGGGGTAGGTTTTATGGGCAAACTATGCCCGTGAATCCCATGTTTCCACGATATTTCAAAGAATAGATGGATGAGTAATGGATGGACATGGACTTAGAAGTTGATAAACAGCTGGATCTTTGAGTGATGCTGTTTAATTGGAGACATAGGACACACATTTGGTGAAGCCACTCAACATCTGTGCGCTGCGCGGATTTGGCCCAACCAGCTTGGCCCTGTGATTCTGAAGAGACCCCCACAGGCTGGAAACCCAGAAGGGTTGGAATCGGTTGATGTTGTGATCCCCAGGAAATCCGTTCAGTGATTTGCTGATCATCCACTGTTTTGATGTTTTCACCAGTACCAAGTGCGAACACGATCTTGCCACGTGACCTTTGGATTGCAACCTTTCCCTGTAGGATGCCTTGCACAGGAGACCGCCCCAGTTGCACCAACAGCGATTCCCGGTGCCAGGATGATGTGCCGTTTGCTTGCTCTCTATGCTCTTTTGCCAAGCCTGGCAGTCGCAGAGGCTGGGCAGCTTAGGCACTAAGATCATCAAAGATCATCAATGATCGTCAAAGATCCATGTCACACAGGTGCTGTTTGCTGTCTTAA
The DNA here is from genome assembly GCA_947184155.2 of Cladocopium goreaui. NCBI lineage: Eukaryota > Dinophyceae > Suessiales > Symbiodiniaceae > Cladocopium > Cladocopium goreaui. The sequence goes on from CAMXCT020003461.1 coordinate 10,912, forward strand.
ATTTTGCATTGGCATTCTTCTTGGGACGCCTAAGGTTTCAGCTAGAATTTTGGTACGGCTCCAGCCAGGTCTTTGCCAACGACACGTGCTGCCCAGGGCTTGTGTTCCAGGCACTGGCGCCCATCTTTATCTTGGCATGCATATATATATATATACATATAGGTTGTTAGCGTAGAGCGCAGCCTAACAAAGATTCCCATGCTCCAGAAAGAAACACATGTGTATGTATATATACCGCTCGGTGCAGCTTATACCAAATTGTGTGTGCGGTTCCCGCTCTTCGGTGATATTTGTGTTGTAACCTTTGGGCTTCCCTGCCAGGACCGTTGCAACAGCTGCGTGTGTGGCGCCAGCGGCCGGAAGGTCGGGGCCCAGCAATTTGTGAACATGGCATTCAATTAGATTCTACAACAAGGAGAACGAAATAAACAAAGTGGTGAATGGTCATGTAATTTGTTCGCTTACCCTGTTGACACTTCCTTTGGATCTGTTACGCTGTGCTGCCATCTCTGCAGGCTGGGGCAGCCTGCACCAACAGAATTTGTCCCAAATCTGAGACGGAAGGCGCTTGGGACGCTGAACTGAGCGCGTTCCGGGAGGCTGATCATTTGAATTTCAACCTTCCAACTTTCCAACTTTCTCGAGACTGTCGTAACTGAGTCCCCCACAATTCCGACCCGACATCCGCTTGAAATCGCCTGAAATCATTTGAATATGTGGGAAATGATGAAATGTTGAATGGTTATGAGTGGTTACCAATCATGGTGATGGGTCATTGGGGACGCAACACTTCGCTGTTTTGTACTGAACATGACCAGTCGTGGGTCTCAATGAGTCTTATATCTTGATCGTGGCTGTTTATTTGCCTACCTTTGTTAGTGGATGATCCCTTTTTTTGTCATCGCCTACAGTTTGTTGGATGAATCACCTGTTTTGCTTTAAACTTTAAACATCATATTTTCGTTTTTTTTTGGCATTTCTTAGTTGGATGCGTCCCTCCGTTTTGCAGGGAATCTGCGAGACAGAGCTCAGTCGCTGGGACCGCTGGAAGGCAGATGTCAGCCTTTCGTGGCATTTCCTAAGGGTGATGGCCTGAACCTCAGCCGTCAGCCCGGACTCAAAAACGAACAGAACCAGGAAGAAAGGATAGGAAAGGTATCGGGCTGGAATCGGCTGGAACATATACAACATATCACAACATATTAGAATTATTACAACTCATAGAAAGTTCGTAGAGTCGTGGTGCCTTGTTGTGGTGCCATCTGGCATGAACACAATGATAGGAGAACATTTGTTTAACATAGTTTCACCACACAACTGGGTGCATCCAAAACTTGAGAGGTCACCACCTGAATCGTCATTGACCACCAAGGCCTGAACACCTGCACATGTCCTGCAGATGGCGATCTGACGAAAGCCCAATGCACCAGTTTGAAGTGTCCCAAGGCGCTCCTGGTGGTCTTTGAAGCACGTCTTGGGTGATTCGCAACCAGCACTTCATGTGCAACAAAAAGTCGCCCCCAACTATGGTTCTTTCTTGAGGGTTTGATTAAACAGCAGCTCGCACAGGGATGATTAAGATAGCAAGATTCACACTTTTCCCTGTCACATCCTGTCACTTTATCATTTTTGTATTCCTTGGGTGTGATTGCAATATATTGCAATGATCAGATTTCCACCTTCCATGACTTCCATGTTGGCACTCTGCCACCCGATGCCTGAAATGCAGGTGGAGCTTGCCGTGCACACGGAGCACGTGTCGAACGGCACCTGCTGCCCGGGCTACTCCTTTAAGTCCACGGATGGCCACCTGGTCGAAGTCCTCGAAGTCCAACTTTTTGAGGAACCGAATGAATCGAAATGAATCGAAATGAATCGAAATCCCCCAAACTGATCCATGGGAATGACATTTTTTTTTTTACACTGCAAGAACACTGCAACACTTACTTATACTATCTTATACTTGTACCATTGGAACTAGTCTTGCATCTCATGCGAATGTTTGTCAGTTATCACAAGGACTATGCATGACAAAAACTCCAAAGGGAAGAATGGTCTGTGATGGCCCATTGGAGTCTTCAGGACAGGAAAACACCGATATTTCTTGAAATTGCAATGCCATCCTTTTCAGGAGGATGCTAAGAACCTCCAAGAACTTCCAAGGACTTCCAAGAACCAGAATCATCCATCACTTTAGATTCTTTAGATCCATTGCCCATGCACCCATGCCACGGGTGCGACAGGTTGCAACACCTGCCGTTGTAGTGCCTCCGGGCTGAAGAATGAATCTGCTTGCACCTTGATGGCCTGTCCGCCCTCCATGCTGCCCAGAACCTCGGAGAAAACGGAGAAAACGGAGAAAACTGCAACTGTCAAACTGTTTTCTCTTTTTTTCTCTTTTTGTTTGAACATTTTGAGCAAGCTCTTTTAATTAATTATGTTTAATTAATTTTGTTTGTTTCTTAACATCCCTTAACATCTCTTAGGACTATTTCAAACGGTTCGCGGAGGTTTCCCAGGGACTTTTTTGCAATGTTTCTGGCAGAGAAAGATTGCCATCGCTGTTTCGCGTTGTTCAGTTGGTTCTCTTTCTCTTTATTGTTTTTGCGTAGCGAAGGGTGCTCGTTTTACTTTGGGAGTCTGGGGTTGGGACCTTTTCGCTCGATGCTGCTTTTGTGTCCGCAACCGTGCGCGGCACGACCGTGTGGGGACCCTATGGCCGTGCCTATGAGGAGCGCTGCAAAAGTGGTCACTTTTGGAGGTTTCAATCGTCGCGCAACGTCGTTTCGTGTGGCACGTGGCACTTTGTGACATTCCAATTTCATAACGTGTCACAAGTCGTTCTGTGTGACAGGCGCAATAATTTGCGTCATTTTCAGAATGGCAGGCCCAGCACTTTGGTGACCTCCATGGTCATTTTGCGTGGCACGCGCAGCGCTTTTTGCAAATCGCATTGTCAGGGCTGCATCACGCGGTGACAGTGTGCAAATTCCGTGGCAGGCGTGGGACGTCGTCAGAGTGTCATTTTACGTGGAGGCGCACTATTTGGTGAAGATCCGTCGTGTGTCGTGGCAGTTGCAGTATTTGGGGCACGCTACGCTTTACACTCCACACTCTGCACTTTGCTAAATTTACACTTTACACTAAACTTGACATTTTACAATCCACACTTTACACTTTATAGTTTACACTTGACACTCCACACTCTACACTTCACACTTTACACTCCAGACTCTACACTTTCCACGTCACACTTTACACTTGACACTCCACACTTTACACTCCAGACTCTACACTTTACACTTCACATTTCGCACTTTACACTCCACACACTACACTCTACACTTTACACTTTACACTCGGCACCCTCACTTTACACTCCGCACTCCGCACTCTACACTTTGCACTCCACACTCTACACTTTGCACTCCACACTCTACACTTTACACTTTACGCTTCGCACTTTACACTTTACACTTGACACTCCACACTTCACACTTTACACTTCACACTTGACACTCTCCACTCTACACTTTACACTTCACACTTTACTCTTTACACGTAACACTCCCACTCTACACTCTACACTCTACACTTTACACTCCACAGTCTACACTCGACACTTTATACTTCACACTTTTCACTTCACACTTTACGCTTGACACTCTTCAATCAAGACTTTACACTCCACAATCCCCTGTTCGTACCCTACACATCACGTTCCCCACTCAACACTCCAGTGTCTTCACACCCCACACTCCACAGTCTACACTGGTACGGTGACAGGGGAAGAATGTACAAGACTGTTGGAATAATTTGTTTCACAAAAGTGTTTTACGCGACTGCATTCGGGTTTGTTGGTTGCTCTTGTCTGGGTGTTTGTAGGTTGAACACTGGAGCTGTACGGCACTTCGCAGCGAGTTGTTAGATGTAAAGGGTATGTCATTGTCAATCTTTCATCCTTCAAAGCTTGGACCACAAAAACAGTTGGGGTCAACGATGCCTTTCAAGAATCCGGATGCTGATGCATAAGTCCCCAACTTGTGGGATTCATATGGTCTTATGGTTTTATTGCTCTCAACGGTTACAAACTGTCGATACAAACTGTTGCATTGCATCCCCTGAGGTGAGCGGTGTCTGCCCATGTCCAACTTTCGGGTGGGCATCGGGGGACGCGGAAACCAGGAATGGGAACCAGGAATGGGATAGTAAGCACTAATAAACTGGCAAACTGGACAAACAGATGGACAAAAAACTAGACAAAACAGGGAGAATCGGCAACATCAATTGGGAAAAAATAATGGGATGGTCAACTATTTTTTGGTGCGTTGGTCATTTTCCACATCTGTGGAAGAGTGGTTCTCTTGCCATTCTTATTGAGATCGATTTGAGAGGACCTCAGGACCTCTGAATCATGATTTTCCGAAGATGTCACGACAGATTTCCAGAAATTCTCATGGTTTCAAGATGTTTCAAGTGTTACCCGGGACATCTCATGGGGACAGCCCTTGATTGTCCCAGATGCTTGTCTGTGTCCGGTCCCTGACCAAGGCGGCAGATGGTTTCAACATGTGCACTTGTCCTTGGAGCGGCATCAAGGTGGGAAACTCCTAGAGTTGTTTCAACATGTTTCAACGGGGATTTAGATGCAACTCAGATACAATTTGTACACACTTTTTTGCCATTGTTCATATAAGAACAATCTAAATAGTTCACCATTGTTTTTAGCACATCTACCAGCTCTTTTGTTGTGCCACTCATGCCCATATTCTGATCCCTCTTCCTGAAGTGAGGCCGAAGCCAATTGTACTTCCTATGTTTGTCCCGGGAAAGAGGCGGTGATGGGTTGAGATCTTTGGCAGATCTCAGGGAGTCTGTTGGATGATCAACATGTTGGATGGGGTTAAATCTGGTTGGTTTTCATGGGTACGGCGCATTTATCACCAGGGTGCAGCATTGTATACTGGGAGAAAAAAGGAAGTTCTTAGTTCTTGGAGACTTGGGACTTGGGCACCCATCCACCCTGAATCTCGGTGATGTTTGGGCTTGATGAAGCAGTCCATTGCCTGAGCGATGAGCTCCACCGGAGCTTCAGCTACCTTATTTTCCATTTTTCTCTTGGTGAAAGCTTGAAAAATTGAAGATTGAAGGTATTGAATGTCGCCAACATCTTTGTATTGACTTTGATCCATGCATTTAGTTTGGCCCGGCCTGACACCTTCATGACAACCATTCCTGCAGGAGCCAGCAGAGGACGGCACCTGCTGCCCTGGGAGTCTTGAAATCAAAAGAGGCTGTACATTCCCTGAAAACAGAAGGCCGAAACTGTGTTTTACGGTTGTACAATTGTACAGTAACCACTTGTGAGAATTTACATCAATTTACAAAATGCATAGGCCAAATATAAATATTACGTCTTCACCTTTACGTCATTTTTCACTGACAACTTGGTACGGGACCACTATGTGGCAACCTTTCTACATGGCCTGCTGGGATGGTCGAAGTTCGGAATCTCTTGGGGCCCCATTCTGGAAACCCTGAAAAGAAGCACCAATTAGACAACAATTAGACAACACTAGGACAACAATAAATTCAATAAATCAGAATTTGGGGTCAAAGATCACCAATGGTTACCACATGGTTTCTTTGTTGTCGGGAGGTTTCTACAATTGTTTCCCTCTTTATCCATGTAAAAATTGGAGGAGGGTTTGAAATCAGAAATCAGTTACAAACGGTTTACATACTACGACTTGTCCGCCCTCCGTTCCCGTCCAAGGCTGTTGTTCACCGCAGCCGATGGTTGCAACACCTGCCGCTGTGCTGCCAGCGGGCAACGCCACGATTCGCGTTGCACACGGCTGAACTGTCCCCCCGTGCAGCTGCCAAGGGCCACCCGGATATGACCACAGGGGCGTTGATGAGATTTCACCCAGTCGTGAATCGAGATTTATATTAGTATGATTATGATGATTGTTATTATTACTTTTTTTTTACTATTGTTGTATATTGTTGCTATTATGTTTTTGCTCGGTCAATTTTAAGTGGCTTTTGCATGCCTTTGTATCTCCAGATGATTCCAGGTGGGTTGCTCAACACCTGACCAGTGATCAGTAAGCCGTTTTTTGCCACTAATTGTTGGTGGAAAAGTTATTTTTTCAATTGGATGTGTTGGAGTTGGATATGTTGGAGATTTGTTGGATATCTTCATCTCACCGTGTCACTGTCGGTTTCACCTGATTCCAGGCCTGGTGTGTTCCTCACAGCATTTTCCCCGCGGGTGATGGATTGAACAGTTGCGTCTGTCCAGCCAACGGGCGCAAGGAGGAGGCACTGAGCGTCAGAATGGGGGAACAGTGATGTATAGAACGGACCCATGTTATTTTCCTGGGAAAACGCATACAGTACAACTTACGTAATTATGCCAACAACTGGGATGGTTTGCTGCTAAACATTCTCCGAACATCGTGGTCAGCAGGTCTTAAGATTTGGTCCCTTTCCCCCTAAGCATTCAGAGGGAGGTTCGAGCAACGCGCCACAATGATCGCGTTGATCCAACAGATCCAACAGATCCGACAGCTAAGTTTTGGACTGTTTTGGCACCATATCACCATATCCATTTTCCAGGTGCCACAGGAGCCACAGGAGCACTGCGTTTCCGTTGAGTTGTGCATTGGCAGGCCAATTGCACGTCCTTGACTTGTCCTGAGGCAAGGGACCCGCTGAATGGAGCGGAGCTGTCATGGAAATGTGGAAATTGGAAATCAATACATGGAGATCCATGGAGTATCTCCAGGCACAGTAGATTCGCAGTAGATTCGCAGTAGATAGTAGTAGTACAATGTAGTAGTACATTCATATTCTCATAATACCCTTGCAATGTCAATATGCAGACAACAACATGGTTGTTCCCGTGAGTAATATCTGATAATATTTGATGAGTCAGGTTGGAACTTCAAGCGCTTCAAGTCTGACATGAGAAATTTGCCAAAAACAATACATGAACCAACTCTGCTATCAACTTAGAACCAACCTAATTGGAACAGTCTTGTGACTTTTTAGTGCTGTCCCTTCATGTTTGTGTTGCACATTTCCTCCTTAGACATTTCCTCATGGCAGAGCAACGCACCTGTCAATAGTTGGTATCAAACACAGGAAACCAGAGGAAAGACTGTACTAGGTTCCTGGGTTGGTCAATGTCTCACAAATTGGAGAACGTTGAGCACTACTGGAGAGGATGAAGATGATTCAGCAATGGTTGAAGCATGTTGAAATGGATTGAAATGGGACATTTGCTGGAGGAGAACACCTGGAGAACACCAGGAGAACACCATGGAAAAACTCTCCATCGCATGGAGCCGCTTGAGCCCCTTGCCTATCACGGCTGGGCCCCGTTGCATCGCCATGTCCAGGCACCAACTCTTCCAACGCCTGCCCCGTCCACCGAGCAAGGTGCGACCCGATGTTGCGTTTGGTGAGTGATTCCAAAGCAAATGTGGAAATCCAAGTGAAATCCATGAACAGTTTTTGGTAGATGAGCAGACATTAACATCTCTGATAAACATGCTCAGAGGATTTCCGAACTCGCAAGATGAGCTTGTTTGCTCAGTTCACAGTTTAGGAATGTCCCACGGTTTTGACTCAGCACAACTTGTGTGACGACCCCCTGCAAATTTTGGTGGGCAGAAAGCGAATTGCAAACGACTTACTCTTGGCAATCAATTAGAAATAGGCAAATTGCGGTGGATCATAATTTGGCCTTGCGTTAGATATCCAACACTGAACACGATTGAGGTTGGAGAATCTTGAGTTTCCCATACTCAAAGCTTGGACATCGGTCGGATCCATGCACCAGATCTCAAAGCTGTTGAAAAATGGATCCGAGCTACGGAAACCAAAGTTGTGACGTCAGCTTCCCCCCATGTCTTTCGCCTGCAGAGAGGTCTTTGCTGCCCCAACCGCAGCTTCATCGCTGCAGACGGCTGCAATACCTGCCACTCAGTTGCCAGAGCAGTTGGGACCGCCCAAGCTACTTTGGGATCAAGCCAATACTCATTGATAAATTCGAACCACTCGAATGAGTAATTCAAATATATAATTCAACCTACTTGTACATTCAACCTACAGAATATGGCTTTAGATCAAGCGCATGCAAAGGTTATCTTGATATTCAGTCAATGCCATGCTTTAGTTCAATTTTTATCCATATCCACACATGACCCTTCAATGACATGTATGGTCACATTTGTGCATTCCAAAAAGTTCCAGCTAGTCAGCTTGTAGCGCTGAAAGTCAATTCGCCACCTTGGTGGAATGATCCTGGCTGGCCTCCCTGGCCTTGCTGGGCTTGACAGCTCCGAGGCATGTGCTCTGACAAGGGATGGAAGATCCTCGGAGCTGTCTATGAGTCGAGAGTTTCAGCTGCCCATTTGGTGCCCCCGGTGAAGATGGTAGCCTAGAGACCCAAGCAGTTATAGTATTCATATCCAACTATAGTAAGTAGATGTAACAAATATATAACTTTTGCGTTCTCCAAGTTTCCAACTCCAACTTGACTATGTTCTTGGGTTTTGGGATGGCTCCAGCGACCGGACAAGTTTGGATTGTCCGGATTGTCTTGGTTCAGGAATGCATCTGCCTGCACTCGCATGGCGTGCCCTCCATGGATGGCGCTGACCCAGAACTGCACGCCATTCAGCGCCTACCCTGCAGGACGAGATGGACGGGATGGTGAGTGCAGTGATTGCAGTGCTCATTGACTCAATGAATCTCATCGGCTGATTCACGCACTTCAATGGATCTCTCAGTTTTCCCTACATCTTTGTGTGGGGTTCTTGTATTTCTGTTGTGCGCTCCCGTCCGCTTCTCCTCCCCCTCCTCCTCCTCCTCCTCCTCCTTGCCTCCTCTCTCTCACACGCAGCTCTTTCATACACACCTTTGTCACACACAACTCTTTCAAGCACACACACACACAGCTCTTTCACGCACAATATTCTCACACGCAACTCTTTTACACACAACTGTTTCACACACAAGTTTGACGCTCCTTCTGGTGGCAGAAGTGGCGCTTGGTGACACTGACGCTTCTTCTCCGTGGCAGGTGTGGCACTTATGGCGCTGGGCTGGCTCTGGTAGTGTGCTTGGTCTGGCTTTTGACGCGGGCTGCTTTGCGTGGCAGGCGTGGCATTTGATCGCACTCGCGTGGCTTTTGCATGGGCGTGGCATCTAGCACTGGGCCGGCAAGCTTTTTGCTTCCCTGCCAGAGACATTTGCCAGGCACTCTTGCTGATGGTTCCATGTTGTTTGACATGCATACGTCCGGCAGCACGGACGGAGCTGAGGTATCTTTCCTGGACACTTTGTGTACCTGACTTTCACATAAGTTGAGTCAACACACTGTCTGGCTGGCACTTGTCTTTGTGTCACACTGCCTCCCTTGATGCCAAAAAATTCTCCTCGCGCTGCCTTGCTGCCAGGTACCTATCCGGCTTCATTCTGCGATGTTTTGACGCGACATGCAAAGAAGCACTTGCATCCGCTGGGCACCGGTGGCACTGTTCATGGCGCCAAACCAGCGTTTGCCAATCACCAAGTCCCATGGTGTTGGCACGGTCTTTGGCTACAAGTCAGCGGCCCTTTGCCACGCAACTCTTTCGCATGCAACTCCTTCACACGCAGGCCGCTTGAGACTCTTGTCACACACAACTCCTTCACACGCAACTCGTTCACACGCATGCACCTCGCTTTCACATACAACTCTTCTACATGAATCTCTTCCACGCACACCTCTTTCCCAGACAGCTATGATATCACACACAACTCCCCAGCACATCACACACCTCTGTCACACACACGCACACACACACATCCGTTGTACACAACTCTTTCTCACCAAACATTTTTCATAGCCAACTCTTTCACATACAACTCTGTCACCCACAACTCTGGCGCACACACACAAACACACACCTCTTCCCCAGGCAACTCTTCCACATATACAACTCTTTCACACACACGCACACACGCACACACACACACACCCCTCTCTGACACACCAAGTCTTTCACACGCAGCTCTTCCACCAACAGCTCTTTCACATTCAGCACTTTCACATACAACTCTTTAAAACAAGCGATCCTCCACCATGTTCTTTGTCTTTCCTGCCTTTCCTGTTCCGCTTCGTTTCTGCTGTAGAAAACCTATTTGCAGTTTTTGAAAGAAGTTGACATGTGGGGCTATCCGGTCCTTGAATTTTAAGCTGATCCAATTTCTAAATATTCCTCCGATGTCGCAGGCGACGGGCTCAACTTTTGCGTGTGCCCTGCGGATGGCCAGAAAAGCCCAGAGCATTGCACCCAGTTGGAAGCTCGTCATTGGTGAGGGACACAGTTGGTGGAAAAAACATTAAATGTTGCTGATGGCACATGGAGAAAACTTTGGGTTAACAAGCTAATTTGTGAGATTGATGGTGCTTGGGTTCTTCCAATTCTCATATATACTGCTATGTATTTGCAGTTGTGTAGGTTCTATAGGCACACGTTCCAACTCAACCATCAACCATCATACAATAATGGGAAAAAAACACGTAATAATAGCATCCCCATGGAAATTTCCCTATAGAGAATGGGGTCACTCAAGTGACCCCATTCTTTAGACAGAAAATGCTTGAACAGTCATTTTCCCTACATTTCCCGGGGAAAGTCCGAAAGGTCCTTCATGATTTTATATGTAAATGTATCTGGCCATTTTCTAGAGAGATAAGGATAGATAAGGGCTGAAAAAAAAATAAAATCAATCGAACTCTTGTCCGAAAGCTTCCTGGGTCATTCCTGGGGAATGCTTAAAAAGCCCCATGCCCAGGGCCAAGTTCATCCTTCCATATCAAGTCATTTTCTAGACAGCTGCTAGATTGATATCAAGAGACAAATTGATTGTGCAATGCATTTTCTAGACCTCTATTGGGGCGCCCCAAAGCATCACAAAATAGATCCAAATTCATCTAGGTTTTTCTGAAATGTGACAAGATGCGTTTCAATGTTCTATTCCAAAAGTGTGAAGAATGAACTTCAGGATTCAGTCAAGTGTGCCAAAAATTTTGAAGTGCCAAGAAAAGATATCTTTTCAGTGAGGCACGAGCCAAACAGAAAAAATATCCTCATTGAAATTTGCCAGAAGAGCATGGGTGAACTCAAGTTCACCCATTCTCTAGCTAGAAACTGCCCGCCCAGTCAATTTTCCCACATTTCCTGGGGAAGTTCGAAAAGGTCCTTAATAATTTTATATGTAACTGTGCCTGACCATTTTCTAGAGAGATAAGGGCTGGAAGAAAAAAAAACAATCGAACTCTTGTCCGAATGCTTCCTGGGTCATTCCTGGGGAATGCTTAAAAAACCCCATACCCAGGGCCAAGTTCATCCTTCCATATCAAGTTATTTTCTAGACAGTTGCTAGATTGATATCAAGAGCCAAATTGATTGCGCCATGCGTTTTCTAGACGATTTCGGGTATCCAGGAAACATATATAAATTCTCCATAATTTATCGAGATTTTGTTGAAATGTCATGTGATGATATGTTTTTTTTTGAACTTTCTATTCCAAAATTGTGCAGACGGAACTTCAGGGTGCACTCGAAAGTGCCAAAATATTGAAGTGCCGCTGCCAATGTGCAATATTGTTTGAATGAAGTGTAAGCCAAACAGAGACATTAGTATTTTGGGAAACCCTTGGCTCATTTAATTTTTGTCTAGAAAATGCCTGAACATGAAAGGGTCGATGACATCATTGTTTGGGGGGATTCCTTGGATCATGTTTTTTTGAAGTGGATTTTTAGTTCCTGGGGGACTAATTTGAGGTTTTCTGGGGTTCCCTGGGGAATATAGGGTGCCGGTTTCAGGAAGGGTTAGGCAATTCATTTTCTAGGGAAAACATGATTTATTTTGGGTCTTGGATTTTGACACACATTTCTTTGGTTTTTCGACTGGTGCAGCTTCATGCTATTCCTGATATTTTCTAGAGAACAAGTCGTGAGTTGATGATGAGTTGCACTTCCATGTGCCTATTTTCTTGAAAATTTGAACGTGTAGAACAGGCATAAACATTTCTAGAAAATGATTAGAACAGGCCCCTAAGAACATCGATCTTTATCGTTTGTTTCTCGTTTTCCAGGCTTGTGACTTGTGACTGTTCCGTTAATTTGTCTCGCACATGAGGATCATTTGAGCTACCCCCGAAATGGCAAGGTTTTTTTTTACCAAGGCATATTGAATCATTTTGTAGAAAAATGTTGTTTAACAGCTGCATTTTCTTGAAACGTTTGGCAAGACATGGCAACACACATGTTGAACCGAAAAAAAATGTAGAGACCTTGGCCAACCTTGTTTTTATCAACCAATCTTCAACAAGTTTTGGGCAGAGGAATACATCACTTACGATGGCATTCGATTACAGGTCAGTTTCTGGATTTTTTGGTGGCAGAAATGACTCAATTTGATGTTTTCTGGTGATTCCTGGGGAATATGGATTACCTGGTTTGGCAAGGATTACACAATTCATTTTCTAGAGAAAACATTGTTTATTTTTGGTCCTCCATTTTTGAATCATTTTTTTAGGGATTTTTAGGGAACAGTTTTTATTGTTCTTATGATGGCATTACAGGTCGTTTTCTAGACCCAAAGTGGTGAATTGTACTCTCATGCATCTGTTTGTTTAAAAAATGCATGTCCAAAACATCCATGCACCCCTGTAGAAAATGAATAGTCCAATCAAATAACACGTCCAATTTTACCTGTTTTTTTCATTTTCTAGGCTTTTGATTGGGTCAGAATTTTTCTGGCGAGAAAATGAGGGTCACTTGAGTTCACCCTGAAATGTCAATAGGGATAAATATGTGGTCAGCCCAAATCATTCGTTGAAATTCAAGTTCTTCATGGACTTGACAAAACTACAGACCTTGCTCAATCTTGATCAACCAATCCTGGAAAATTTTGGGAGACAAAAAAAATCACTCGCTTTGTTGGCGCTGGATTGCAGGCTGAATTTTTGGATTAAATTTTTGGCACTAAATTTGTGTTAAATAACTGTTTTTTTGGTGATTCCTGGGGAATATGGATTACCGCCTTGGCAAGGATTGCACAATTCATTTTCTAAAGAAAGCATTGTTCATTTTTGGTCCTCCATTTTTGAAACCATTTTTTTAGGGAACATTTTTTATTGTTCTTATGATGGCATTACAGGTCATTTTCTAGACCCAAAGTGGTGAATTGTACTCTCATGCATCTGTTTGTTTAAAAAATGCATGTCCAAAACATCCATGCACCCCTGTAGAAAATGAATAGTCCAATCAAATAAAACGTCCAATTTTACCTGTTTTTTTCATTTTCTAGGCTTTTGATTGGGTCAGAATTTTTCTGGCGAGAAAATGAGGGTCACTTGAGTTCACCCTGAAATGCCAATAGGGATAAATATGTGGTCAGCCCAAATCATTCGTTGAAATTCAAGTTCTTCATGGACTTGACAAACGTAGAGACCTTGATCAATCTTGATCAACCAATCTTGGACAATTTTGGGAGAGAAAAAAAATCACTCGCTTTGTTGGCGCTGGATTGCAGGCTGATTTTTTGGATTAAATTTTTGGCACTAAATTTGGGTTAAATGACTGTGTTTTTGGTGATTCCAGGGGAATATGGATTACCTGTCTTAGTAAGGATTGCACAATTCATTTTCTAGAGAAAACATTGTTCATTTCTGGTCCTCCATTTTTGAAACCATTTTTTTAGGGGAACATTTTTTATTGTTCTTATGATGGCATTACAAGTCATTTTCTAGACCCAAAGTGGTGAATTGTACTCTCATGTACCTGTTTGTTTAAAAACATACATGTCCAAAACATCCATACATCCCTCTAGAAATTGAATTGCCCAATCAAAAAAAACGTCCAATTTTACTTGGTCTTTTCATTTTCTAGGCTTGTGACTGGGTCAGAGATTTTCTGTCTAAAGAATGGGGTCACTTGAGTGACCCCCCCCAAAGTCAATGGGGATATAATAGCAAGACACTTCCGTTTCATCGTTGGATCATAGCTGAGGAATGCCCGCAGCCACCTGTGCGCCCGGGTCGCCCGGGGCGCCCGGGTCGCCCGGGACGACCGATAGGCGCCAACAATCTGATGTATGTTTGACGGTCCTTCAGGCTTACTTGCCAGTCGTTGAGGGGTCATGGACACGGATTAAAGTTTTTCACACGCCGATGATGTCTGATGATACAGATTTCCATAGATTTCCCAATCAAGTGATGACAGCTCCACAATCTGATTTTCAAAAAATGCGCTCGATGTCAAAGCGTTTGATCCACTCAGACATACTCTTTTCAGCCTATTAGAGGCACTTGTTGCCCTGGCGTCAGCTACACAGCGCCGGATGGCTGTAATACCTGCATTTGCCCAGCTTCAGGGCTGATGTCGGACTGGGTATCCGGGAGGATTTAGCAGGTTTTACTTTACAGATCCGCACGGTTGGTTATAAAGGCTACACTTGAGTTGTCTAAGAGGGATGATCAGCCTTAATAATGATAATTGGGGAACAACTGATGCGGTAAAGATAATGATTTGTTAAGCCGAACTTGAGCCTTTCGATAATCTCGATTAGTAAATGATCTGTTCATTTTGGGGGCTCGTATCGAAGGGGTTATAATGAGAGAGGGCTAGACAATATATTTGGATTTATGGGGGCCTGACCGACCCATGAAATATCCCAGCGACGTTCGGAGTTATGAAGCATGTACTAACATGTTCTAACCACTGCGCGTACGTACCAGCTTCAGGGATCATCCCAGTTCCGTTAGCTGGTCAGCTTTCATGAATATCCGCACTAATATGATAGTTGTTTCATGTCGTTTCATGTTGTTTCCCTGGGGGGATTGGAAACTCCTCCAATAACCTATGAAACACTGGCTGCGTCATTGCTGGAACCCCACAAACGGCGAGGAACCCCAGAGGAATATCATTGAATCCAAAACTTTAAAAGGACTGGAATCTTTTGGCACTTTTTGCCCGACTAAAGTTTCGTGGTGCTTGGCATGTCTTATTTGACATGGTCTTAACCCACTGAAACGTCAAGCTGGCCATGAGAGGATCCGACTGCGTGCACCTTGAGAGCTTGCCCGCCGGAGGATCCAGCGGCACGAGGTGCAGCCGAATGAGCCAATTTTAGATCGGGTCAACTACAAAAAAAGTTTTTTTTTTTTAACGACGAATCATGCAACATATTACAGTATAGCATATCGCCGATTCTGAACAAAAAGTCTCTTGCTACTGGTAGAAACTAATTCTTGCAAGAGGCGTTTGGGTTAGCTGTATTGAAAATAGGTGCGGGTAAGCCCTCTGCATGATTTTACTTGATAGAGCGATGATTCAAAGGTACACAAATAATTTCCCAAAGTTGAGGCAACAATCCCCAGCCCAAATGACAAAATCCACGACGTTGAGCCCATAGATCATAAAACAATCAGGAAAAACACGATGAACACGACACATATTGCGGTATATTATGCTTGGTTTATTTTCTGGTCTCATACGGAGAAAAACTTGAGGAAAATGTTGGAAGCCAAGAGGCTGGGACATGAGCTGTTAGGCCGCTGCCAGCCCTTTGCAGCCTTTCCAAAAGGAGATGGCGACTTGCACGCAACGAGGAATTGGAAAAATGGATCCATCTGAGACTTCGGGCAAAGAGTCTCAAGAAAAGACTCCTTGTCGGATCTTTTGACTTGACACAATCAGGTGAACAGAAATCTCAAGCAAAAAACAATTCTCACCGTATGCGCTTTCTTGAGCTGATTCTATCCCGTCAAAAACGCTGAGGCACGAACACCTGTACCTGTCCAGCCAGTGGTCTTCGACGGGATGCGCAGTGTACAGATTTAGCGTGTCCCGTTCCACCGGAGGTGCGGGATGGGGGGGTTCGGAGGATTCAGGACGTTGAACAGTTGAGTTGAAGCCAATGCTGGGATGACCCGTGCAAACCCGTGCAAACCCGTGCAAACAGTTTCCAACAAGCGGTTGGAACGGTTGCCGGTGGCAACTGTCATCCGTCCATGAAGCAATGCGGCATGCAGGACGCCAACAAAGTGCTTCTACCTTGAGCTGAAGGTCGGCACTGTAAGCAGTCAAGGTATGTCAAGTCTGCAGGTCCAAGGCCAAGAATTCCAAAAAACTGCAGGAACTCATCAAGAAATTCAATAAACAAACACGCTTTTTGTTAATACTGAGTTTGTGATGCTCATGACTGAATTGCAAACAATCCGTCTACATCATGCCTCCAGGTTCCTGGACGTTCCATGATGTTCCGCCATTTGCAGGAGTTTGTTCAACTTTGTTCGAGCTTCATCTTTTGAGGGCTGAAGATGCCCCTTTTGCGCCGGTTCGGCGGCTGCAAGTTCAAACGCCAGGGGTCTACACGAACCAGTGAAGGATGGACACATGGCTTAGACGAAGGAGCCCTCCTCCCAATTTCTACCGGGATCAATAGCAAACCCATGGCTTAGATTTAGTATGATTTATTTAGGTACGAGTTGAATTGCTCATAGAACTATCATGATATTTTCTTCGGAGCAAAGCCAATTCTGAGCCACGGACATGAGAAAAGCCGGAATGAAAGAGAATGCGCAGATGGGGGCAGCTGGAAAATCACGGCAACAACCGTGTGTGGGCCTTGAGTGGACATCCATCCCCAAAAGGTTATGATTCAGGTAACCCGTGCCATTTGTAGGATGATGGTATGAAACTAGAGTGAAGTAGCATATTGGAAAGACTTGCTCCACCTGATAACACTTTTCAAAGGGCTCTCTTCTCGAAACTTCGGGCTATAACCATGTCTATGGTTCATTCAGGTTGGGCGCCCAAGCGGCTTTCCATTGCTAAGATTTCTGAAACAATGACAGACCTAGTAACCGTGAGTCTCTTGGCGAATTCACGTGTCCCGGGCCGCAGCTGTACAGGGTGACTACTGGCCCGGGATCACACTGACGGGGCCAACGGTGGGAGTGGATCCGGCAGTATTCCAATAGAAACAGGCCACGATCCACGGACACCAAACAGGTCAGACATGGTCAGACGGTCAGACCCTTTTACCCATGGCAACCTTATCGGGGTCATTTATGGGAGATGGATTAGCGTGGCGTATCCGTCGACTATCGGATACCATCGGATACCTTAAATTGAAGACTCACAAAATATTCGCTGTCCCGCCTTGAAATCCTTATTGTTTATATGTCCGTACTATGCCCATCTTCAAACACATTTGATTTCACCAGTGATGTCGCCGTCGGCACCTGCCGCTCTTGGCCTTGTGCCTTCCATCGGAGGGTGGCACCAGCTCTACAACACAGCAGCGTCACCCCAGCTACAGTTTTGTTCACCCGGAACTTGAGCTCTGTTCGCAAAACACTGCAAAACAGGATCAACTGGATGAAAAAGTTGGTGTGTTTTTCAGATGTTTTTTTGTGCTTTCTTTAGTTGCTGGTTCGGAATACTTCATGTCCCAAAGCATTTTTGAAAACAAGATCTAGGGCTAGTGAAGGAAATTGGCCAGGTCGCCTATACCGAAACAAATTATCAATCACGGGGATGTGACAGCGCACAGATCTTTAGTCATCCCATTGGCTGGTGAAGAAGGGCCAGAGGACATGGGAAATCATTGAAACTTCGGGAGGTTGACAGACTGTCGACAGATGCCAAAGCAATGGTGATGAAGCCATCCCGCCATTGGTCCAACATCTCATATTGCAGATTTACCCGACTGCGGTGACTACACCATCATTCACCTTCTACTTAAATAGTTAGCAGTTGTCTGCCGACCATGGATCCGTTGCGAAGCAGAGCTCAGGTTGAATTCGGCTCAGGTTGATTCCGTGCATGGTTATAGATGTGATGTCCGTGATGTCAATTAATGTGTATTGTACGATGAATTCATCCAGATTCAAAAGCCTCAGGTTTGAAACTCGGCTGCAGACCATGCAGCGCAAGATAAAGGAAATTGGTGCCACCGGCCAGTTCCAGTGGAGCCTGAAGCCTCAACATTTTCATGTGGAGTCTATCTGATTTTACTTTAGACACTTGCAGGCCAGCCACGATCACCATGAATGAATAATTCCCAAGTTCACTTGCAGCCTTTCAACTTTGGTTAAAAACATGTTAAAACCACAAATTTACTTCATTGTCCAACAAAGCCCTTGTGCCGAGTCCTCCTTGGACCTTCTCTTCGTCCTGGCCAACAACTGGGTGGCAGGGGCTGCCTTGCGCCTGTGGCTGCCACAGGCGTGGTCGGGATGGGGCCAGCCTAGTCGCCCGTGTTCGGTGATCTAGCCTATACCTTCCTGATACCTTCCTGATACCATCCTGATACCATCCTGATACCCCTATACGCCTGTAGATGATTTGACTGGGATTGGTGCTGGATCTCCCGTTTTGGGGGTTGACGATTCCTGCTTTGTGGCTTCACGTTTTGTTTTTTTTGTTTTTTTGGTTGTTTGATCCCAATTTTGGTGGGTTCCTTGGCTATATCCACCGGATTTGTGCAGCAACCCCCCCATTGCTATTCATCACTGTTTCGACCCAACCATCCACGGTTTTGCTGGGTGATTTAGTCATCTTTTCGTGTGAAACCCCTATTTCCCTCCAGCTCCAACCCCTTGTGAAGCCATGTGGCTTGGTTGTGCATCTTGTGCCTCGTGGGTGCCTTGGAAGTTACCACCCCGCCTCACTCCATCGCCTCTTTGTGCCGTGTCAAGCAACAAGTGGAAAGAGCACACTGAGCATACTCATATTCCCGTGTATATCATGTATATGATCATGTATGTGCAGCCGACCCTGGTATCGATTTTTTAGATATGTGAGCGTCGATGGGTCAAAATTGTGCGCACCCATGAGTCAAAATATGGAAGGAAATTGTGGGCGCTAATGAGTCGCCTTACATCTGAATAGATCCAGATGGTCCGAAGACTTTGCTACATAGATTTATATGGTCAACAAACATCAACAAACGTGGTGACTAAGTTGTGCAACTTCGCAGGCCGTTTGCAATCCCACGGGAACAACATTGCTTCGCCCTCAGGGTACAGATCTTGAAAACGCTGCAGGTGTGAAAGTTTCGGTGCACAATTGGGGAATTGCATTCGATATTTGACGAACCAGCCTACACTGTACTTGTTTTTGCTCCGCACTTTATATCACGATGTTTGCAGACATCATATCTCATATCTATCTTAAATAATCTTATGCCAGTAGTGCCGCACAAGGCGGTGGCGGAAGTTTCAAAAATAGGAAACCTATAGGAGAGATTGGTGAATCACAAATGGCAGAGCGAATCCACTGATGGACCGCAAGGTGGTTGGAGCTGTGGTTTTTTGGAGTCGCTGCAATGGTTGCAGTGGTCACCTGGTCGGTCACCTCACCCACAACTGCTGGATGTAGTGTGGTGTAGTGCAGCTGTAGTTGTAGTTGTAGTGTAGTGGAGGTGTAGTTGTGGTGTAGTGTAATTAGTGTAGTGTAGTTGCAGTTAATTTGTGGTGGTGTAATGAGTGTAGTGTAATGTAACGTAATGATGTAATGTGATGTAATGCAATGTAATGCAATGTGGGGTAGGGCAATGTAGTGTAGTGTAATTGAGTATAGTGTGGTGTGGTGTAGTGTAATGCAATTAAATAGTGTAGCGTAGTGTAATGTAGCGTAGCGTATGGCAATGTAGTGTAGTGTAGTGTAGTGGAATGTAGTGTAGCGTAGTTGTAGTGTAGTATAATTGAGTGTAGTGTAATGTAGTGTAGTGTAGTGGAATGTAGTGTAGTCTAGTGTAGTGTAGTGTAGTGTAGTGTGTAGTGTAGTGTAGTGTGATTGAGTGTAGTGTAATGTAGTGTAGTGTAGTGGAATGTAGTGTAGTGTAGTGTAATGTAGTGTAGTGTAGTGTAGTGTGTAGTGTAGTGTAGTGTAATTGAGTGTAGTGTGATGTAGTGCTGGAATGTAGTGTAGTGTAATTGAGTGTAGTGTAGTGTAGTGTAGTGGGGTGTAGTGTAGTGAGGTGTAGTGTAGTGGAGTGGGGTGAAGTGTTGTGAAGTGCAGTGTAGTGTAATGTAACGAGTGTAGTGTAGTGTAGTCTTATGTAGTTGCAGTTGTACTTGGCGTGATGTAGTGTAATGTAGTGTAGTGTAGTGTAATGTCATTAGTGTAGTGTAATGTAATGTAGTGTAGTTGCAGTTGCAGTTGTAGTTGTAGTTGCAGGTGTAGTGCAGTGTCATTCAGTGTAGTGTAGTGGAGTGTAGTGTAGTGTAGTGGAGTGTAGTGTAGTGTAGTTGTAGTGTAGTGTAATTGAGTGTAGTGTAATGTAGTGTAGTGTAGTGGAATGTAGTGTAGTGTAATGTAGTGTAGTGTAGTGGAGTGTAGTGTAATGTACTGTAGTGTAGTGGAATGTAGTGTAGTGTAGTGTAGTGTAGTGGAGTGTAGTGTAGTAAAGTGTGTAGTGTAGTGTAGTGTAGCGTGGTAGTGTAGTTGTAGTTGTTGTAGTAGTTGCAGTTAGCGTACTGTAGTGTAATGTAGTGTTGTGTAGTGTAATTGAGTGTAGTGTAGTGGAGTGTAGTGTAGTGTGGTGGAGTGTAGTGTAGTGTAATGTAGTGTAGTGTAGTGGAATGTAGTGTAGTGTAGGGTAGTGGACTGTAGTGTAGTGTAGTGTAGTGTAATTGAGTGTAGTGTAATGCAGTGTAGTGTAGGGGAATGTAGTGTAGTGTAATGTAGTGTAGTGTAGTGGAGTGTAGTGTAGTGTAATGTAGTGTAGTGTAGTGCAATGTAGTGTAGTGTAGTGTAGTGTAATTAAGGGTAATTGAGTGTAATTGAATGTAATTGAGCGTAATTGACTGTAATTGAGTCTAACTGAGTGTAATTGAGTATAATTGAGTGTAGTGGAGTGTAGTGGAATATAGTGTAGTGTAGTGGAATGTAGTGAAGTTGTATCTGTAGTTGTAGTGTAGTGTATTGGAGTGTAGTGTGGTGTAGTGGTGGTTGTAGTTGGAAATGCAACAAAACCCTCATGTTTTGCTCACTTTTGAGAGAAGGTCCACAACCCCTTGCGCTTGCCACGAGGAAGCACATCTGAACCTCCAAAAGTGGTCCGAACCCCTGGTGTTTTTAACATTTTGACTTCGAAACGTGCTTCGCACGACAACGGCGTGCACTTTTTCGACATCTCAACTTCCAAAAGTGGTCCGAACCTGGTGTGTGTTTTGTACATTTTGACTTCGAAATGTGATTCGCGCCACAACGGTGTGCACTTTTTCGACATCTCAACTACTAAAAGTGGTCCGAAGTTGGTGTGTTTTGTACATTTTGACTTGGAAATGTGCTTGGCGCCACAACGGCGTGCACTTTTTCATCTCTCATCTGGCCAGATGGCTCCGCATCCGCCGCTTTAGCGAGCTTACTTTTCGACCCTCCGGAGCCACAAATCACTTGAAGAACACAGTGTTTCGCGACTTTCCTACCTTTTCGCGCATCTGCATCTTCTTTCTTCTCACTCTTTCTCTTCTATCATCTTCTTTCTTCTGCTCTTCTCTTCTCTCTGCCTCTGCCCATCTCTGCTTTTCATCTGTCCACATTGTCGGAAGTTTGACTTCTAAACTTCCTTCGATAAATCTATATTACAAGACTCTAGCTATATTATTGGACACGTTCTATGTGCCCATGGGTGTGCACATACCATTTAGACATGTGGTTACAACTGGTGGGAGCCCTGTTTTGTAATGTTTTGTGATATCAGATGTCGGTTCTGAGGTGAACTTCACAGCACCTGCCGGTGCATGCGGCGGGGCTCAGGCTGTGGCCGTCTGAAGCTAAGGAAATCGGATTTGACGAACATGTTGAACTTGTTGAACATGAGCATGGGTCATACCGGGTAACATCGGTCAACATCGGTCAGCCGACAAAAAGGTTTCACTCAAGAGCTGCAGCAAGTATTTCAACCCATCAGAGGGGGACATCCATTGCTTCATGGACTCCTGATTATAATATCATATGCTGACAGGATATGAAGTTTGTCCAGCAAGTTGGAAGGATGTTTGGATATGTGACTGTGTCAATTCCTTCGCTCTGGGGTCCTCAAAGTGACCGGTCCATCCCACCCACAGCCGAACCGCCGAACCTAGGTTCTTCCTTTCTCAGCACGGCCACTCGGTGGCCAAGCGATATGGAGTTTCCACCTGAATGCGACATGGATTTCCAAGAAGGTTTGGAAAATGATTCTCCTGTTTATATGGTAATGTTCCAAATTTCATGGCATTGTTTGATCTTGCTGTTTCTCGTGTTCCGGATTTGCGCATTTTTTTGTGATCAAAGGGTTATAGAAATGTGAGCTGGTAACGGCAAAGCGGTGCCACAAGAAATTGGCTGTCGCGGCCTCAGGCCGGGGTCGCCGCCTTTGACCATCCGCCTGGAATCGGTGCGCAGCCGACGTGCGCGGTTTTGAAGATATTTTGGCCACAGGCTACAGGAAATTCATTACTCAACGCTATCCTTTCTACCAACCGCTTGACTTTCTTCTTTACTGTTTCTTCTTTGTTTTGTTGTATATATTCTTCCAATCAGTTGTCATGTCTGTTGTGGAACCCGAGATCTGTTCCCCTTCAGAGTTGCCTCAGTCTTAGTCAAACGCCTGGGGCCCTTTGTTTTACAATATCCCACAATTGTTGGTGAAGCCTCCATACTTTTCGGATCTTTTTCGCATGGCCAATATTGATTGGTGAATAGTGTAGGCAAAACAGTTGATGAATCTCACCATTCTCGCTACTTACAAACACATTGGTTGTTTGCGAATCATCATCAAACTTCAAATCTTAATTTTGAGAGTTTCAAACTTGGTGACGTCGTCCTCATCATTTCTGCGATTGGTCCCTTCAAGGCTGCTGTGTGTTGCGCATTGTTTTAGGCCCCAAGTACACCCCTGAGTTTGTGGTGGCCGTATTCCTTTTCAGGGATCTATAGTGATCTACTCTCTTGGTTACATCCCTAAATTTTCAGCGTCATCATTTTGGGCACCCAAGACCTAATTCATGGCTGCTTTGATGTAGGTTTTTGCTGATTCGATACGAATTTTGTTGGTTGAAATATGTTGGACCCCTGATGCATCGCTCCAATTTGCAACTGCAGAGGTGGAGCAACAAGCTGCCGATGCCACCGATGCATGTCACTCTGCTGTCAGGGCTCCTGGCTGACGCGACGGAGTATCGAGGACCACGGTATGGAAATTACTCAACAAAAATGGACAGCTCACCCACAAAACAGAAGTGAAACGGGAATCCCCCATCTTCACCAACAAGATGGTTTCTGAGAGATATCTGATTCACGGTAGAATTCACCAACAAAAATGGTAGTATGAATCAACATGTATGAGAGATTAATCAACATGTGTTTCGTGCTACAATCAAAAGAACGGAGCAGGGTAAAGATGGGCAAAGTATAGGTGGAACATTGGATATGTTGATGGCCGTGGGAATGGAGGCTTGCATGACCGTTAGAAGGACTGCTTAGGGGTCCATCTCCAGAAGGGTGCAGTTTCAGTTTCCGGTTTCCACTTGATGTTCAATGGGGGAACTTGCGGGTGGGGCATCCAGAGACTCCAGTTGCAGGTCAACATGAGACAATGGGTATGGGGCAAGCCATTGGAAGGCATGTTGTTCGCCCTTTGATTTGTTCACAATGTTAATTCAAGAGGCATTCTGGGAGGAAACCGGCAACGGTATGCAACGGTATTTTTTTCCAATTAAGCGATGTTTGGGATTTGTTGCCGGAGGTAAATCCCTGTAGATCCCTGTGTTGTTTTTATTTGAAATTTATTTGCTTTTGTGATTAGGTGAACAAGATTCAGTAGTCTGGGTATGGCTGGAACCATTCGACAGCCCAGGTGTGGTGGTGCGGACTGTACCCGCTCGGGACCCAAAATTCCTGTACTCAACCAACTTCGAACATTGATGACAGGTGCAGAGACTTCCCAGAACCCAAGAAACATCAACTTAACTTGATGTCTCACATGGCTGCACTGGTTGCTGTTTTCAATGTGGTAATTCCAAGAAATCATAAGAAATTGGTGTCGTGTTTGCTGATACATTAGCAGGCAGCTTGTGATTTCTTACATTTTCAAATCGTCCAAGCAGCTCTGGTGAAGACAAATGTAATGATTTCTTTACCGCTTCATGGTGCTTCTCCCTGCTCGCCTCGAGGCTATCGGACCTTCCGCAGAGGCTTCCCGGCACCTCGGAAGCCACGGAAATCCGTGGCAGCGACATGTCAGGGGTGTGAGGATACGTATCCTACTGTGAATATACAAAAATATACATATGTAATGTGTAGATACATTATGTAATATACATATGTATATATTCTGATTGATCTAAACGTCCTTGTAAAGAAATATGCTTGCGAAGAACGCTCATGTTGTGTCCCTAACCGTCGCGAAAGTCATTTTTCGAGTTTGCGAAAGTGAGATGTTATTTCGTAAAGGTTTCACGAAAGTTACATATTATGAATCATCATTGTGCCCGTATAAAGCTGGGCAGGCAATGACTGAGTCTTAATAAGAGCATTGTTGCCTCACATGGGTCCTGCAAAAGACAAATATGGAGCTCGCGAAAGTTTGATGCGAAGAATGCCCGTTTCTGAATAAAAGAATTTAGATCAACCACCACATACATGCATGCATGCATACATACGTACATACATACGTACATACGTACATACATCCATCCATCCATCCATGCATCCATGCATGCATGCATGCATGCGTACATACGTACATACGTACATGAGTACATGAGTACATGAGCAGGAGTACATACGTACATACGTACATACATACGTACATACGTCGTACATACGTACATACGTACATACATACATCCGTACATCTGTACATCCGTACATCCGTACATCCGTACATCCGTACATCCGTACATACTCATACGTACATACATGCATTGCATTGCTTTGCATTGCTTTGCATTACATTGCGTTACATTACATTACATTCCATTACATTCCATTACATTCCATTACATTCCATTACATTCCATTACATTCCATTACATTCCATTACATTCCATTACATTCCATTACATTCCATACATCCATACATCCATACATCCATACATGCAAGCAAGGAAGCAAGCATACACGCATGCACGCATACACGCATAAGCACATAAACACATACACACGTACACACACACAAAAACACATACACACATACACACGTACACACGTACACACGTACACACGTACACACGCACACACGTACACATGTACTCACGTATACACGTACACAGGGGCGTACGTACATAAGTACATGCGTACAGACGCACATACGTACATACCTGCATACCTACGTGCCTACATATACATACATACCTACCTACCTACCTGCATACATACATACAGACAGACAGACAGACAAGACAGACAAGACAGACAAGACAGACAAGACAGACAAGACAGACAAGAAAGAAAGAAAGAAGGAAGGAAGAAAGAAAGAAAGAAAGAAAGGAAAGAAAGAAAGAAAGAAATAAAGAAAAGAAAGAAAGAAAGAAAGGAAAGAAAGAAAGAAAGAAAGGAAAGAAAGGAAAGAAAGAAAGAAAGAAATAAAGAAAAGAAAGAAAGAAAGAAAGGAAAGAAAGAAAGAAAGAAAGGAAAGAAAGAAAGAAAGAAATAAAGAAAAGAAAGAAAGAAAGACAGGAAAGACAGGAAAGACAGGAAAGACAGGAAAGACAGGACAGACAGGACAGACAGGAAAGACAGGAAAGACAGGACAGACAGGACAGACAGGACAGACAGGACAGACAGGACAGGGAAGGACAGACAGGACCAGGACAGGACAGACAGGACAGACAGGACAGACAGGAAGACAGGACAGACAGGAACGACAGGACAGACAGGACAGACAGACAGGACAGGACAGACAGCAGGAAAGAAAGGAACAGACAGGACCAGACAGGGACAGACAGGACAGACAGGACAGACAGGACAGACAGGACAGACAGGCAGAAGGCAGACAGGGCAGACAGCAGACAGACAGGACAGGCAGACAGGCAGACAGGCAGACAGGCAGACAGGCAGAAAGGGCAGACAGGGGGCAGAGGCAGACAGGCAGACGGGGCAGACCGGCAGGGACAGGCAGACAGGCAGGCAGGCAGACAGGCAGACAGGCAGACAGGCAGACAGGCAGACAGGCAGACAGACAGGCAGACAGGCAGACAGGCAGACAGGCAGACAGGCAGACAGGCAGGCAGGCAGGCAGACAGACATACATACATACATACACACATACACACATACACACATACACACATACACACATACACACATACACACATACATACATACATACATACATACATACATACATACATACATACATACATACATACATACATACATACATACATACATACATACATACATACATTACATACATACATACAGACACACACACAATATATCTATCTATCTATCTATATATATATATATATCTATATATTTAAATATGCATATTTTAAATACATTGGATATTTCAATGAATATGGAATAGAAGTACAGCCATGATGGCGGCAATGACAATGTGGGTTCATGTCAACTAGATACAAAGCTCCCCTTATTCGAGTACTGAGGTACAGCTCTCTCAATTGGAACGACGTCGAAACGCGTGGGTGATCTTGCACTTTGCAGTGACTTGCTTCAAGAACGTGGAATTTTGTTTTGCAATCAAAGCAATTCCAAAAAAACACTATAATTTATAATATCTACTTTTGATTGTGCAGGAAGTGTTTGTGTTTGTATATGTTTGTGTCATTTGCAAGATCCCTGCTTAGCTGCGCAGCCGCTGATGACTCAGTAGTTCACTACCATGGAGGTAGATGATGCCAATTACCCATGGTATCCGTCCTTAAAGCATCTGATGTCCATCTCCCTTGAAACTTTGCAAAACTGCCAGCATAACTTTGCTCATCTTCGAAATGTCCTTCTGATTCGAATGCTCCGATTGATCCTAACGGATCCTTACCGCGTGACAGGAGCACTGAAGTGGGGCCTGAACAGCTGGGCACCACAGAGCTGCAGCAGCTGCTGTGTGAGGCACGGTGACAGATGGATTGTATTTAACAGAATTTCTCAAGATTCGGATTGATTCAGATTGATTCGGAAGTATGATTCATTGATGCCTGGCCATGTGCTGGCTATGGGTCAAAACATATGAAAATTATATAGCCGGGGCCGCGGCCATGGACATCTCAGCAACAGATTTTCGGGAATGCAACCAATTTTAATCCGAAGCAAGAAATTATATAGGCGCTAAAATAATGGGCGATCACCGAATTTCTCACAATCAACCACAAGAAACCATCAAAAGTGCCTTCCTGATATCATTGGTCCAGAAAATTGGAGGATTTGCAATACCCCATCAAAGATGGGAACCAAACCATCCAGCATGGGCCTGTCCTTGCCGGGGGCTGCTGCCTACATTTCTGCTGGGTTGCTGTCATGACGCCAGGCGTCCCCACTTCAGGAGCATCGTCGGCACCTACGATGCAAGTTAGACATTGCTTTCTTGGTGAAACATCAGAAACGCCTTCCCGATACTTCGAATTTGGGTCGGTTTGTCTCAAGTCCAGCTGTTGGGGTTGATGCTTCACTTTGTTGTCTTCCTTAGATGTCAAGCTCCAAGGACTAGACACCATTGAACTCTTGGATTCAGCAGCTCCACCCTCAGCGAGATTGCAATCTGAAAGGATAGCTTTGTGATGACAAATTTTACGACATTCGATCTTCCCATGTGTTCCAATGTTCAAGCTCAACTTCATGAAGATCTGTGATGAAGGGATTTGAAGGAAAGGTGATTCGGAAACGATGAAATCCATCATCCCTGTGGCACACCAGGACATCAGCAAGGGCTACGCCACACTGCCTGGATGCCGTGAACAGAGTGATTGGCAAAAACAGGTGCTTTGCACGGCTGGCCCCAAAGCTTTGTGCAGTTTCTACCGGTGCAACAGGGTGCAGCCAGGTGCAACATGTTTTGAGAATTGCCGTTCTTACCAAATTGACGTGACTTTGTGATACTTTGTGGATGTGCTGATGAATGTTGGGGCGTTTGTCTTTTGATGCTTGGGGCCACGAAGTCCTACTTCAAATGCAGAGTCATCCACGTAAATGAAGAGTCTTCCATGTGAAGCTGCTGGGGAAGCGCAAAGACTTCACGCAATGGTGGGCCCCATCTGCTGAGAGAACATGAAACACATTGAAACAGCAACAATCCATACCATACCTTATCACACCATACCATACCATCCATACCATACATACCATCCATACCATCCATACCATCCATACCATCCATACCATCCATACCATCCATACCATCCATACCATCCATACCATCCATACCATCCATACCATCCATACCATCCATACCATCCATACCATCCATACCATCCATACCATCCATACACGCATACACACATACACACATACCTACATTGCATTGCATTACATTGCTTTGCGTTGCCTTACATGGCATTGCATTGCGTTGCATTACCTTGCGTTGCATTACATTACATTGCAATACATTGCATTGCATTCCATTGCATTGCGTTGCATTGCATTGCATTCCATTGCATTGCATTCCGTTGCATTGCGTTGCATTGCCCTACATTACATTACATTGCATTGCATTGCGTTACGTTGCATTGAATTTCTCTATTGCATTCCATTCTGTTCCATTGCATTCCATTCCATTGCATTACATTACATTGTATTGCATTACACTGCATTAATTTCATTTTATACATTACATATGGTTACATTACATTGCATTGCATTGCGTTACGCTATATTACATTGCATTTCGTTAAATTACATTACATCGCATTGCATTCCATTGTATTGAATTACTTTACATTACGCTATATACATACAACAATGTTCAAATCCACATTGGTAGTAGCTATGGTTAGTTCATCCCATTATTTGTTGAAGCTCATCATTGAACCAATTGAACGCTGTCCATTTCTGCGCTCGGCAGCTCTTTTTCGGCTCAGCCCAGTGCCCAGCAGCCAAGCTCAAGCTCTCGTCGAGGGAGGCACATCTGGCAGGAAAATCCCGATTTTTTTTCAAATGAAAACATTGGTGGAAATGGAAACCGGTGGAAGCTTTCATTTTTTTTGATGGGTGGAAGACATTTGAATACAGGCAAACGATGGCAAACGTGAAGAGCTCTCGAAAGTTGGATGAATGCTGTGGCATGGGGCTGGGTAGTGTTTTGCTCTGTGCAAAGGGTCCCCTGTTGGTCCGGGTGAGGGCCTGGCGTCAAGTTGCAGACATTGGTCGTGACGTAAGCTGCTCGTAAGCTTGAAGTTCTTTCAAACCACTTTCTGTCCGAAGTTCTGTCCGAAGTTCTGTCCGAAGTTCTTTCAAGTTCTCAAGGTTTGAGAAGTTTCTTGATGCTTCATTTCGTACAGACGAAATAGCTTCCGATTTTCTGAAACGAATCAGGGCCATGAGCTACGAAACCGCAGACTCCCAGAAGAAAGAGTTCCGCAAGTATTTGGAGCAGCTTGGCAATTTTGTGCATTCACCAAGGATCCATCATTTGGATCTATGAAACCGTCGGAATATTCGACAAAGTTTCCCTGAGCTTGAAAGAGTTACAATGCCTGTGCAACATGATTGTTTTGAAATGTGTTTTCAAGCAATGTACTTCGCAGCATCGCAAAACGTGTTTATTCTTCGTTTCATGCAGTTTCCTGTTGAAACGCCGAAACTCCCACGGACTGACAGAAACTGACAGAAACTGACAGGAAGAATGGGATCATCTCCCAGCTGACTCGTGTGCTGGTGGGACTCTACGAGGAGCCCGAGCGTCCGGCCAATGCCTGCGCTCCCAGCGGTCAGCTTCGGGGCATTGATTGGTGATTCACCGACTGGAAGACCATGGAAGAATTCTAAAAAGCAATTCAAAACAATATACACATTGGACATACAGTATACAATAGTATACACAATCCTGAGGGTTGGACAATCACCTTGTCATTTGTGGAGCGGGTAGGGTTTGAACAGGTTTGAACGCCCCTTTGAGAACTACAACTTGGGTAGTTTGTAGTTTGAAACACAAGTTGTGTATTGAGTGGACAGCTCAGAGATCCAGCAAGAGGCTTTTGACAACAACGGTGCTGTGCGTTCGTGACATGGTTTCTTGAAAGGCTGACACTAAGACAAAGAAACTCCACCCCGGGCCCATCTCAAAAAAAGGAAGACAGCTGGTATGGTATGCGCTGTTTTTTTCAAGGCCTAGCGGCTAGGGCTTGGCGACGACGAATCCACTGACACACTCTCTATCAGATGAAACAACACGTTTTTTGAAATCAAGACTCGCAGCAATCTCGGCAGATTTCAAAAAGGATACCAGCGACATATCATGTTCTATAGTTCTTGGGATTTAAAGGCTTACGCCTGACAGCCGGGCGCCGGCCAAGCAACGACGTTTGGCGCATGGTGTGGGAAGATTGGGCCGAGAGTCTCCGCGCAAACCCAGGGAGGGCTTTGTTAAGAACTGAGGCAGGCATAATGCGCAGTGCTTGCCTGTATGGAAGCAGTCTCCCCTATCTTAAGCGCAGGTTGTGCCCATGTTGGGCCAGGTCGGGCCCATGTTGAGCTGTAATTTCTGTGTCGTTATTGTATGTTTTGTGTGGTTTTCTTATTTCCATAGTTGTTGTTGATGTTGTTGTTCTTGAAGTTTGTTTTTTTGACTTTTTCCCGAGAGCGCCTGCGAAGGGTTCTTCGTAAAAAAGCAGCCGTTGTAATACATCTTCATACATCTTCACACCCTCACATCTGCTGATCTACATCTTCACACCCTCACATCTGCTGATCTACATCTTCACACCCTCACATCTGCTGATCTACATCTTCACACCTTCACATCTGCTGATCTACATCTTCACGCCCTCACATCTGCTGATCTACATCGTCACACCCTCACACCTGCTGATCTACATCTTCACACCTTCACATCTGCTGATCTACATCTTCACACCCTCACATCTGCTGATCTACATCTTCACACCTTTACATCTGCTGATCTAGATCTTCACACCTTCACACCTGCAGATCTAGATCTTCACACCCTCACATCTGCAGATCTAGATCTTCACACCTTCACACCTGCAGATCTAGATCTTCACACCCTCACATCTGCAGATCTACATCATCACACCCTCACACCTGCAGATCTAGATCTTCACACCTTCACATCTGCAGATCTCCTCTCGCTCTTCTTCTATTTCTCTCTTTAGGCGGGGGCGGTGCCGCCGGAGCGCCACGAAACGCAACCCTTTCGCACGAAATGGACGTTGGACGCCAAAAACTGAGGTAAAATTGCGATTTTACTTTGTCCATTGCAACCCTTTCGCACGAAATGGACGTTGGACGCCAAAAACTGAGGAAAAGTTGCGACTTTGAAGCGTCCTGCGCAACCCTTTCGCACGAAATGGACGTTGGACGTCAAAAACTGAGGAAAAATTGCGATTGAACTTGGTCAAATGCAACCCTTTCGCACGAAATGGACGTTGGACGTCAAAAACTGAGGAAAAATTGCGATTGAACTTGGTCAAATGCAACCCTTTCGCACGAAATGGACGTTGGACGTCAAAAACTGAGGAAAAATTGCGATTGAACTTGGTCAAATGCAACCCTTTCGCACGACATGGACGTTGGACGTCAAAAACTGAGGAAAAATTGCGATTGAACTTGGTCAAATGCGACCCTTTCGCACGAAATGGACGTTGGACGTCAAAAACTGAGGAAAAATTGCGATTGAACTTGGTCAAATGCAACCCTTTCAAATGCAACCTTTTCGCACGAAATGGACGTTGGACGTCAAAAACTGAGGAAAAATTGCGATTTAACTTGTCCCGCGGCAACCCTTTCGCACGAAATGGACGTCGGACGTCAAAAAGTCAGGTAAAATTGCGATTTTGAGGTGTCACGGGCAACCTTTTCGCCCGAAATGGACGTTGGACGTCAAAATCTGAAGAAAAATTGCGCTTTTACTTTGTTCATCGTGACCCTTTCGCACGAATGGACGTTGAACGTCAAAAACTGCAGTAAAATTGCGATTTCACGGGTCCGGTCTTTGTGTGTGAAAGTGTTTGTGTGTAATTAAAAGCTTCTGTGTGTAAAAGTTTCTGTGTGTAAAAGTGTCTGTGTGTAAAAGGGTCTGTGTGTAAAAGGGTCTGTATGTAAAAGCGTCTGTGTGTAAAAGCGTCTGTGTGTAAAGGAAACTGTGTGTAAAGGAGTCTGTGTGTAAAAGCTTCCGTGCGTAAAAGCTTCTGTGTGTAAAAGCTTCTGTGTGTAAAAGCGTCTGTGTGTGAAAGCGTCTGTGTGTAAAAGCTTTGTGTGTAAAAGCTTCTGTGTGTAAAAGCGTCTGTGTGTAAAAGCGTCTGTGTGTAAAAGGGTCTGCATGTAAAAGCTTCTGTGTTTAAAAGCTTCTGTGTGTAAAAGTGACTGTGTGTAAAAGAGTCTGTGTGTAAAGGAGTCTGTGTGTAAAAGCAGTGTAAAATGGTCTGTGTGTAAAGGTGTCTGTGTGTAAAAGCTTCTGTGTGTAAAAGCTTCTGTGTGTAAAAGCGTCTGTGTGTAAAAGCTTCTGTGTGTGAAAGTGACTGTGTGTAAAAGCTTC
Organism: Cladocopium goreaui; assembly: GCA_947184155.2. Classification (NCBI taxonomy): domain Eukaryota; class Dinophyceae; order Suessiales; family Symbiodiniaceae; genus Cladocopium; species Cladocopium goreaui. The sequence continues at coordinate 43,654 of CAMXCT020003461.1, forward strand.
TGTGTTTAAAAGCTTCTGTGTGTAAAAGTGACTGTGTGTAAAAAGCGTCTGTGTGTAAAAGCGCCTGTGTGTAAAAGGGTCTGTGTGTAAAAGCTTCCGTGTTTAGTAAAAGCGTTTGTGTGTAAAATGGTCTGTGTGTAAAGGGTGTCTGTGTGTAAAAGTGTCTGTGTGTAAAAGCGTCTGTGTGTAAAGGAGTCTGTGTGTAAAAGCGTCTGTGTGTAAAGGGGTCTGTGTGTAAAAGCCTCTGTGTGTAAAAGCTTCTGTGTGTAAAAGTGTCTTTGTTTAAAAGCTTCTGTGTGTAAAAGTGTCTGTGTGTGTAAAATGGTCTGTGTGTAAAAGTGTCTGTGTGTAAAAGCGTCTGTGCGTAAAGGATTCTGTGTGTAAAAGTGTCTGTGTGTAAAAGCGTCTGTGTGTAAAAGCTGCTGTGTGTAAAAGCTTCTGTGTGTAAAAGCTTCTGTGTTTAAAAGCTTCTGTGTGTAAAAGTGTCTGTGTAAAATGGTCTGTGTGTAAACGTGTCTGTGTGTAAAAGTGTCTGTCTGTAAAGGAGTCTGTGTGTAAAAGCGTCTGTGTGTAAATGCGTCTGTGTGTAAAGGAGTGTGTGTAAAAGCGTCTGTGTGTAAATGCGTCTGTGTGCAAGAGCGTCTGTGTGTAAAAGCTTCTGTGTGTAAAAGCTTCTGTGTTTAACAGCTTCTGTGTGTAAAAGTGTCTGTGTGTAAAATGGTCTGTGTGTAAAAGTGTCTGTGTGTAAAAGCGTCTGTGTGTAAAGGAGTCTGTGTGCAAAAGCGTCTGTGCGCAAAGGAGTCCGCGTGCAAAAGCGCCGGGGGTCTGTGTGTGGGAGCGCCTGTGTGTAAAGGAGTCTGTGTGTAAAAGCTTCTGAGTTTAAAAGCATCTGTGTGTAAAAGTGTCTGTGTGTAAAATGGTCTGTGTGTAAAAGTGACTGTGTGTAAAAGAGTCTGTGTGTAAAGGAGTCTGTGTGTAAAAGTGTCTGTGTGTAAAAGAGTCTGTGTGTAAAGGAGTCTGTGTGTAAAAGCCTCTGCGTGTAAAAGCTTCTGTGTTTAAAAGCTTCTGTGTGTAAAAGTGTCTGTGTGTAAAATGGTCTGTGTGTAAAAGTGTCTGTGTGTAAAAGCGTCTGCTTGGTTAAAGAAGTCTGTGTGTAAAAGTGTCTGTGTGTAAAAGCGTCTGTGTGTAAAAGCTTCTGTGTGTAAAAGCGTCTGTGTGTGTAAAAGTCTCTGTGTGTAAAAAAGCGTCTGTGTGTAAAAGCGTCTGTGTGTAAAAGGGTCTGTGTGTAAATGTGTTTGTGTGTCAAAGCGTCTGTGTGTAAAAAGCGTCTGTGTGTAAAAAAGCGTCTGTGTGTAAAAGCGTCTGTGTGTAAAAGCGTCTGTGTGTAAAAGGGTGTGTGTGTAAAAAGCGTCTGTGTGTAAAAGCTTCTGTGTGTAAAA
>CAMXCT020003461.1:45985-57425 GCA_947184155.2 Cladocopium goreaui
AGTGTGGAGTGAGGAGTGTAAAGGGTGGAGTGTGGAGTGTAAAGTGTGGAGTGTGAAGTGTGGAGTGGAAAGTGTGGAGTGTGGAGTGTAAAGTGTGGAGTGTGGAGTGAGGAGTGTAAAGTGTGGAGTGTGGAGTGTGGAGTGAGGAGTGTAAAGTGTGGAGTGTGAAGTGCAAAGTGTGGAGTGCGGAGTGAGGAGTGTAAAGTGTGGAGTGTGGAGTGTAAAGTGTGGAGTGTAAAGTGTGGAGTGTGGAGCGTAAAGTGTAGAGTGTGGGGTCTGGAGTGGAAAGTGTAGAGTGTGGTGTGTAGAGTGTGGAGTGTGGAGTGTAAAGTGAGGAATGTAAAGTGTGGAGTGTGGAGTGAGGAGTGTAAAGTATAAGGTGTGGAGTGTGGAGTGTACAGTAAGTGTAGAGTGTGGAGTGTGGAGTGTAAAGTGGGGAGTGTGCAGTGTAGAGTGTGGAGTGAGGAGTGTAAAGTGTAAAGTGTGGAGTGTGGAGTGGAAAGTGTAGAGTGTGGAGTGTGAAATGTGGAGTGGAAAGTGTAAAGTGTGGTGTGTAGAGTGTGGAGTGTGGAGTGTGAAATGTAAAGCGTGGAGTGTAGTGTAGAGTGTAGAGTGTGGAGTGTGGAGTGTAGAGTGTAAAGTGTAGAGTGTAAAGCGTAGAGTTTGGAGTGTAGAGTGTAAAGCGACGAGTGTAAAGTGTGGAGTGAGGAGTGTAAAGTGTGGAGTGTGGTGTGTAAAGTGTGGAGTGTGGAGTGGAAAGTGTGGAGTGTGAAGTGTGGAGTGTAAAGTAAGGAGTGTGTAGTGTAAAGTGTGGAGTGTGGAGTGTAAAGTTTAGAGTGTGGAGTGTAAAGTGTAGAGTGAGGAGCGAGGAGTGGAAAGTGTAGAGTGTAGTGTAAAGTGTGGAGTGTGGAGTGTAAAGTCTCAGGTGAGGAGTGAGGAGTGTAAAGTGCAAAGTGTAAAGTGTGGAGTGTAAAGTGTAGAGTGTGGAGTCTAAAGTGTAAATTGTGGAGTGTGGAGTGTAAAGTGTAGAGTGTGGAGTGCGGAGCTTCCCCCAAAGACACGGCGACGCCACAGGAAAACCAGAGACTCGAGACGAGACACGTGGGAGCACCAAAACGAACATTTCGTGCGAGACTTCCTCGCAATTTTGATATTTTCGACACGTTATCAAACAGGTTGGAATGTCACAAAGTGCCACGCCTGCCACGCAAAACGACATGACAACCTGCTTGGACACATTCGAATAGGAGATGTTTTCCAGCTTCCCCCATAGACACGGCGACGCCGCAGGAAAACCAGTGACTCGAGACAAGACACGTGGATGCAGAAAAACCAGCATTTTGTACGAGACTTCCTCCAATTTTGATCTTTTCGACACGTTATCAAACAGGTTGGAATGTCACAAAGTGCCACGCCTGCCACGCAAAACGACATGACAACTTGCTTGGACACATTCGATTAGGAGAGGTTTTCCAGCTTCCCCCATAGACACGGCGACGCCACAGGAAAACCAGCGACTCGAGACAAGACACGTGGATGCAGAAAAACCAGCATTTTGTACGAGACTTCCGGCAATTTTCACAGTTGGCAACATGACAAAAGGACAGGTTTTGCAGCTTCCCCCATAGACACGGCGAAGCCACGTAACCAGAGACTCGAGACGAGACGCGTGGGAGCACCAAAACGAGCATTTCGTGCGAGACTTCCTCCACTTTTCAAACTTTGTAGCTTCAAAATCGACGTTTTCCTACGAGTTTTCCTCAGAACCTGAAAATTCGCAACCTCAAAATCGATGTTTCGTGCGAGGCTTCCGTCAATTTTCAGCACATGTCACAAAACGCCACGCCTGCCACGGAATTTGCACCTTGTCGCCATTTAACGCAGCCCTGCCAATGCGATTTGCAAAAAACACGCAACGCGACACGTCTAAAGTGCTGCGCCTGCCATGAAAAATGACGATGGACACGTCCAAAGTGCTGCGCCTGCCACGAAAACGGCAACACATCTTGTGAAAACGTCGCAAAGGTATTGCGCCTGCCACACAAAACGACTTTCGACACGTTACAAAACACCTCTGAATGTCACGAAGTGCCACGCCTGCCACGCGAAACGAAGCAACGACACGTCTGAAACCCCCAAAAAGGACCACCTCTGCAGAACTTCCCATAGGCACGGCCATACGGGGATCGCGCGGACGGTTGCGAACGGTTGCGAACGGTTGCGAACGGTTGCGGACGGTTGCGCTCGTGAACGCAACGTCGAGCGAACACACCCTCAACCCCCAGACCCCCAGAGTGAAACGGGAACCCTTGCTACGCATTCGGGGAAAAATCACCGCAAATCGGACATAAAATTTTCGGGGGGTACCCCCCTGCCCCAACATAGCCCCCAGATGGCTCAAGATGAGCCCCAAGATGGCCCAAGATGGCCCAACATAGGCCCAAGATGGCCCCAAAATGGCCCAACATAGGCCCAAGATGGCCCTAAGATGGCCCAACATAGGCCCAAGCTGGCCCCAAGATGGCCCAAAGGTCCAACATGGCCACAAGATCGCCCAACATGACCCCAAGATAGCTCAACATAGCTCCAAGATGGCTCAACATAGCCCGAGATGGCCCAACTTAGCTCCAAATTGATGCAACCGACAACAACATCAACAACATCATCACCATCATCATCATCATCATCATCATCAACAACAACAACAACCACAACCACGACGACGACGACGACGACGACAACAACAAATCACAACAACCACAACAATCACAACAACAATCACAACATCGTTGTTGTTGTTGCCGTCGTTGTTGTTACTGTTGTTGTTGTTGTTGTTGTTGCTGTTGTTGTTGTTGTCGTTGTTGCTGTTATTGTCGTTGTTGTTGTCGTTGTGGTTGTTGCTGCTGTTGTTGCTGTTCTTGTTGTGGTTGGTGTTGTTGTAGTCGTGGTCGTGGTCGTGGTCGTGGTCGTAGTAGTTGTAGTAGTAGTAGTAGTAGGAGTAGGAGTAGGACTAGTACTTCTCCTACTCCTACTCCTACTCCTACTACTACTACTACTACTACTACTACTACTACTACTACAGTACTAGTCGTTGTTGTTCTTGTTGCTGTTGTGGTCGTCGTTGCCCTTGTCGTTGTCGTTGTCGTTGTCCTTGTCGTTGTCGTTGTCGTTGTTGTTGTTGCTGTTGCTGTTGCTGTTGCTGTTGGTGTTGGTGTTGGTGTTGTTGTTGTTGTTGTTGAGACTGATGCTGATGATGATGATGATGATGCTGATGCTGATGCTGATGCTGCTGTTGCTGCTGTTCCCACCCTGCACCTTTTGGCCTGCTGGCCTGCTGGCCCGCTGTTGGGCGTCAGCCCCTTAAATCGGGCCAGCAGGCCCTGTCGACCGGCAAGCCCCCGGCCCGTTAGGGCCGTACCTTTAGGTACACGGCTGCCGCCCCCTGCCACCGACCTATGCTCAGTCAGAAAAACACCGTAATCTACGGTGTTTTTGGCTCTTCGGAAAAACGTCTTCAATCCACCCTAACAACTTCACGGGGGTACCCCTGGACCCAACATAGCCCCAACATAGCTCCAAGATGGCCCAAGCTGAGCCCCAAGATGGCCCAACTTAGGGCCAACATGGCCCCAAGACGGGCCAACATAGACCCAAGATGGCCCCACGTAGCCCCAAGATGGCCCAACATAGATGGCCCAGCATGGGACCAAGATGGGCCCATTATAGGCCCAACATGGTCCGACATAGCAACAACTAACCACCACCACCACCACCACCACCAAGAAGAAGAAGAAGAAGAGCAACAAGTTGGGCCCATTAAAGGCCCGCGGCCCATTATAGGCCCAACGTGGTCCGACATAGTCACAGCAACAGGGCCAACATGGTCCAACGTAGCAACAACAACAACAACAGCAACAGCAGCAACAGCAACAGCAGCAACAGCAACAGCAACAGCAACAGCAACAACAACAACAACAACAACAACAACAACAACAAGCGACGCAAGCAGCAGGACGCAGAACCACCGGCAGCAGCGGCAGTTACAATCATAGCGGCGGCAACCACGACTCTGCCACCACCTTACCCTGCACATTTTGGCCTGCTGGCCTGCTGTTGGTCGTCAGCCCCTTAAATAAATCCGGGCGCCGGCCCCGCGGCGAGCCCGTGTCCTTGCCGGAGGCCTTCGGTGGTAACGGAAGGTTATAGGCGCTGCCCCCTCTGCCGCCAACCCACCCCCGGTTCACCCCGGGCCTACTCCCGACGGACGGAAGGACCTGTAATTTACGGTGTATTTTGCTTGCAGTGTCAAAAAACATGGTTTTTACGGTGTTTCGGGCCCTTCGTGGCAAGGACTTTCATCTTGGCGATGTCGTCCTGGAATCACGGAGTTCTCGCACCCTCACTGGATCATACTGGATCGTGAAGTAGCCGCATAGCTTGCAATGCAGGCGTGTTGCGAGGATGCAGTAACCGCGTGAGCAAAAACCAAGCAAAGTGTAAACACTTTTTTCCTTTTCCCATAGCACGCAGATGGAAAGCATTCCGACCAATAACACACCTCCACCTCCTTGTCAATTTTTTCCCAACCATATCTCCGCATCACGCATCGCAAGTACGTCGCGTCTGCAGCATCCAGCTTACCTCGACGCCGACGCACCTCACCGCCATCATCCACCACAAACGCCTTCGTGCCCCACAGGATGCCAAGGACCACCTGCAAGCAACACAAAGACAAAACCATCGGGAACCGGCAAGACACGAAAAAAACAAACACCAACCATGCAATAGTGATGACAACCACCCACCTCCACCACATTTTCACGATCTTCATAACCACCAGAAGTGTCCCATTCACAAGGAGCTTTAAGTGTGTGAACATCCCACAAACGGCCCGCCACTTCCAACATGTCCGAGTCGATGGTGAACCCCACCAAACGACACCGTCCAAGTCGTCTTTCTTCCGATACACTCAGCAAAACACAGGACAACAATGCCACAACTTGATGCCGCAGCAAATGCTCCACACCAATGGAGGCGAAGTAACCCGGTAAATCCAATAAATCAACAGAATCCATGACAGCTTTGCAGGGCAACGATTGTTGCACTTCATCGAAAGTAGCAAGAAGCGGCAAAGTCGCATCAACCACACGAGCATCCAAAGAAGCAAGCGTAAGATGCAATCCTTCCACCTGACCCATAGTCTTGTCACCCAAAACAGCCAATATACGCATGCGATCTTTTTGTTCTGGAACAGCATCTCGGAGCAATGCAGTATCAGGCGCCGAAGAACTTCCCAAACATTGTTCAAGCCAGCGCCACAAGACACTTGCATCAGGCGCAATGGCATCATCTTCACACGGCTCCTGGTCAAAAAAAACAGCCGCACTTGATGTTTTTTCCAAGCCGGCAATCTACAATTGCCTGTGGATGACACATGTTACATTACTCTACTCTCGACATGCCAACAAAACTACAGCGCAAAAGCTCGGCACCATATAATGATCTGAATGCAACGCGTTTTTTTTTGCCTGCTGCTCATGCATTTCAATGGAATCATCATATATATATATAGCTTGTGCCATATATCACATAGATCCACTACATTGCAAACGAACATTGGCATGATCACTATGCAATTCTCGAGATCTCACGGACAGCTCCTACAGAAACCTCGAGAAATGCAACAAATGTTGAGGATATTTGTTTGTCAATCCCCAATATTTTACAAACATTGAGCGTACACATAAGAATTTTGATGTTCAAAAAAGTTTGGTACCATGATGCCGTGTATGACACATGTTATTTCAATGTATTATGGAAAATTCCACATAAATGGTCCAAAAAAGCTCGGTACCATGATGCCGTGTATAACATGTGTCATTTCGTTTTATTTTGGAAATAACATGTAATCTTGCATTGTCTTGCGTCATCTTGCATCGTCTTGCGTCATCTTGCATTGTCTTGCATCATCTTGCATCATCTTGCATTGTCTTGCGTCATCTTGCATTGCCTTGCGTCATCTTGCATTGTCTTGCATCATCTTGCATTGTCTTGCATCATCTTGCATTGTCTTGCATCATCTTGCATTGTCTTGCGTCATCTTGCATTGCCTTGCGTCATCTTGCATTGTCTTGCATCATCTTGCATCATCTTGCATCGTCTTGCATCATCTTGCATTGTCCTGCATTGTCTTGCATTTTTGTGCCATAAAGCACATAGATCCACTGCACCGCAAACGAACATTGGCATGATCACTATGCAATTCTCGGGATCTCACGGACAGCCCCCACGGAAACCTCAAAAGGGCAACAAATGTTGAGGATATTTGTTTGTCAATCCCCAATATTTTACAAACATTGAGCGTACACATAAGAATTTTGATGTTCAAAAAAGTTTGGTACCATGATGCCGTGTATGACACATGTTATTTCAATGTATTATGGAAAATTCCAAATAAATGGCCCAAAAAAGCTCGGTACCATGATGCTGTGTATGACATGTCATTTCGGAAATAACACATCATCTTGCATCATCTTGCGTTGTCTTGCACCACCTTGCATCATCTTGCATTGTCTTGCATTGCCTTGCATCGTCTTGCATTGTCTTGCATCATCTTGCATCATCTTGCATCATGTTGCATTGCCTTGCATCGTCTTGCATTGTCTTGCATCATCTTGCATCATCTTGCATCATCTTGCATCATCTTGCATCATCTTGCATCATCTTGCATCATCTTGCACAAATCCAATTACAACCAAAATTTGCACGCCCGCGCCTCTGATGGAGCGTGGCAAACGAACATCGGCATGATCACTATGCAATTCTCGAGATCTCACGGACAGCTCCTACAGAAACCTCGAGAAATGCAACAAATGTTGAAGATATCCGTTTGTCAACTCCTAATATTTTACAAACATTCAGTGTACATATAAGAATTTTGATGTTCAAAAAAGCTCAGTACCATGATGCCATGTATAACACATGTATTTCATTTTATTATGGAAAATTCCACATAAATGGCCCAAAAAAGCTCGGTACCATGATGCAGTGCATGAAATAAGTTATTTCTTTTTTTTTGGAAATCACACATCATCTTGCATTGTCTTGCATTGTCTTGCATTATCTTGCATTGTCTTGCATCATCTTGCATCATCTTGCATCATCTTGCATTGTCTTGCGTCATCTTGCATTGCCTTGCGTCATCTTGCATTGTCTTGCATCATGTTGCATCATCTTGCACACAGAAACCTCGAGAAATACAACAAATGTTGAAGATATTTGTTTGCCAATCCCTAATATTTTACAAACATTCAGTGTGCATATAAGAATTTTGATGTTCAAAAAAGCTCAGTACCATGATGCCGTGTATGTCACATGTATTTCATTTTATTCTGGAAACTCCCACATAAATGGCCCAAAAGAGTTTGGTACCATGATGCCATGTATGACGTATGCCATTTCGTTTTATTTTGGAAATAACACATAATCTTGCATTGTCTTGCAACATCTTGCACCCCCGCGCCTCTGATGGAGGCAACAAGACTTTCATAAGGGCGCTGCGCAGCTCTGCTACAGTGAGCCATTTGTTGTCGGGTCGTGTCTCCACACCACCCACAGCAGCCAGGGCGCGAAGCTCACTGCTTAACATGTCAGACAGTGCACGGCGGAGCCATTCCACACCATGTGAGACAGCTTCTAAATGAAGTTCTTCAAATTTGGCAGCCAATGCAACTTCCCCATCATCCACCTACAGCATCCAACACAGTGCCACCACCACAAAAAAACACGCCCACCCTACAAAATCGCACCGTGTGACAAACATTCAACTTTGACCACAAAAATGCAAATTTGATTAAAACCCATTTTTGACGCACCCAACCTCCGTTGATGGCGCCAAGACTTTCATCAACGCGTCGCGCAGCTGTGCTACAGTGAGCCATTTGTTGTCGGGTCGTGTCTCCACACCGCCCGCAGCAGCCAGGGCGCGAAGCTCACCGCTTAATATTTGCGACAGAGCACCATGAAGCCATTCCACACTATGTGAAACAGCTCCTACGCGAAGTTCTTCCAATTTGGCAGCCCATCGATCATCCACCTACAGCATCAAACACAGTGCCACGACAAAAAAAAACCATCCTACAAGCTTGCACCATGTGACGAACATTCAACTTCCATCAAAAATACAAATTTGATTAAAACCCATTTTTGACGCACCCAACCTCCCTTGATGGCGCCAAGACTTTCACCAACGCGTCGCGCAGCTTTGCTACAGTGAGCCAATTGCTGCCGGGTCGTGTCTCCACACCACCCGCAGCAGCCAGGGCGCGAAGCTCACCGCTTAATATTTGCGACAGAGCACTACGGAGCCACTCAACACCTTGTGAAACAGCTCCTTCGCGAAGTTCTTCCAATTTGGCAGCCCATCGATCATCCACCTACAGCATCCAACACAGTGCCACCACACAAAAAAAACACCCATCCTACAAGACTGCACCATGTGACGAACATTCAACTTCTAGCAAAAATACAAATTTGATTAAAACCCATTTTTGACGCACCCAACCTCCCTTGCTGGCGCCAAGACTTTCACCAACGCGTCACGCAGCTGTTCTACAGTGAGCCATTTGTTGCCGGGTCGTGTCTCCACACCACCCGCAGCAGCCAGGGCGCGAATCTCATCTTTTGATATCTCCGACAGAGCACGACGGAGCCATTCCACACCATGTGAAACAGTTTCTACGCGAAGTTCTTCCAATTTGGCAGCCCGTGCAACTTCCTACAGGCCAACAGCATGCAACACACCGCAACCACAAAACAGCACTCATCCGACAACATTGAACCATGTAACAAACATTCAACTTTCCTCATAACATTTTTCCGCCGCACCCGACCTGCGTTGGAGGTGCCAAGACTTCCAACAATCCAGCGCGCAGCTCTCCAACCGCGAGCCACTTCTTGTCCGGTCCACGGCCAACATTCCGAGCACTTGCCATTTTGCGAAGCAACATTGCGGAAATTTCTTCCAGGGCACCCTGGAGCCATTCACGGCCCCTGGTCACAGCATTGCTACGCAGCTCCTGCAACCGAATTTCCACGGCATTGGAAGACGCGGTCGCCTGCTCCATTTGCACGGACAATCCATTCAGCAAACGAAACAGTGACCACAATACTTTCACAAGTGTCACGGGTGCGCCACTTGAACCAAACATTTTGCATGCAGATAATGTTCACTAGCAAGCATGTTCACTGTCAATCTCTGTCATTTCCATGTTGTCCACCAAGAACAAAGGCCGCAACACAAACAAAGTTCCAAAAATGTACATCGTGACTGCCATCATCACCCTCACTGCAACTAAAGCAACCGAGCTCCACACATTGCTAGCGCGGGTGCTATCAATCATCCATCCTCAGCCGATGTCCAACAGTTCTGTATTATCATGCTAAACACAAGTCAATCCTTGCAGTCACAATCTCCAAAGAATCAATGCAAGACCATATCCACAGAAAAGAGATGTCTCGACTATTATTTTCAAGGCATCTCTGCATTCACTTGAGGCTCCAACCAAACGATTCTTTTGTAGAAAATCCAGTTGAATGCCGCTCGCACAGACTTGTGCGGTAAAACTCCATGCTTGAATTGGAACAATCTGAAAACACAATCTCCAAAGAATGAATGCAACACCATCTCCACAGAGACAGAACACAGACACCTTTACACACAGACCATTTTACACACAAACGCTTTTACACACAGACACTTTTACACACAGACGCTTTTTACACACAGTCACTTTTACACGCAGAAGCTTTTAAACACAGAAGCTTTTACACACAGTCACTTTCACAGACAGAAGCTTTTACACACAGACGCTTTTACACACAGAAGCTTTTACGCACAAACGCTTTTACACACAGAAGCTTTTACACACAGAAGCTTTTACACACAAACGCTTCTGCACACAGAAGCTTTTACACACAGGAGCTTTTACACACAGACACCTTTACACACAGACCATTTTACACACAAACGCTTTTACTAAACACAGAAGCTTTTACACACAGACCCTTTTACACACAGACCATTTTACACACAAACGCTCTTACTAAACACAGAAGTGCTTACACACAGACCCTTTTACACACAGACGCCTTTACACACAGACGCTTTTTACACACAGTCACTTTTACACGCAGAAGCTTTTAAACACAGAAGCTTTTACACACAGTCACTTTCACAGACAGAAGCTTTTACACACAGACGCTTTTACACACAGAAGCTTTTACACACAGAAGCTTTTACACACAGACACCTTTACACACAGACCATTTTACACTGCTTTTACACAGAGGCTTTTAAACACAGAAGCTTTTACATACAGACCCTTTTACACACAGACGCTTTTACACACAGACGCTTTTACACACAGAAGCTTTTACACACAGAAGCTTTTACACACAGACGCTTTCACACACAGAAGCTTTTACACACAGAAGCTTTTACACACAGAAGCTTTTACGCACGGAAGCTTTTACACACAGAGGCTTTTACACGCAGACTCCTTTACACACAGACGCTTTTGCACATAGACGCTTTTACATACAGACCCTTTTACACACAGAAGCTTTTACACACAGAAACTTTTACACACAGAAGCTTTTACACACAAACACTTTCACACACAAAGGCCGGACCCGTGAAATCGCAATTTTACTGCAGTTTTTGACGTTCAACGTCCATTTCGCGCAAAAGGGTCACGATGAACAAAGTAAAATCGCAATTTTTCCTCAGTTTTTGACGTCCAACGTCCATTTCGTGCGAAAGGGTTGCCCGTGACACCTCAAAATCGCAATTTTACCTGAGTTTTTGACGTCCAACATCCATTTCGTGCGAAGGGGTTGCATTTGACTAAGTTAAGTCGCATTTTTTTTCTCAGTTTTTGCATTTGACTAAGTTAAGTCGCAATTTTTCCTCAGTTTTTGACGTCCAACGTCCATTTCGTGCGAAAGGGTTGCATTTGACTAAGTTCAATCGCAATTTTTCCTCAGTTTTTGACGTCCAACGTCCATTTCGTGCGAAAGGGTTGCATTTGACTAAGTTCAATCGCAATTTTTCCTCAGTTTTTGACGTCCAACGTCCATTTCGTGCGAAAGGGTTGTGTTTCGTGGCGCTCCGGCGGCACCGCCCCCGCCTTAAGAGAGAGATAGAAAGAAGAGCGAGAGGAGATGTGCAGATGTGAAGGTGTGAAGATGTAGATCTGCAGATGTGAGGGTGTGAAGATGTAGATCAGCAGATGTGAGGGTGTGAAGACCTAGATCTGCAGATGTGAAGGTGTGAAGATGTAGATCTGCAGATGTGAGGGTGTGAAGATGTAGATCAGCAGATGTGAGGGTGTGAAGATCTAGATCTGCAGATGTGAGGGTGTGAAGATGTAGATCTGCA
>CAMXCT020003462.1:0-45000 GCA_947184155.2 Cladocopium goreaui
AGAGAGAGAGAGAGAGTGATCAAGCTACCGCACCTGAAATCCAATGGGTTTATTTGAATATGGGGAATTTCTCCAGAATGGTATTTTTATATGCGAATATTATGATGAGCGAGTGTTTTTTGTTGGTATCGTTTTGGGCAAATCCGTATGGTGCTGGACTTATAACCGATTCTATCCTGTTCCTGCAAAGTGCACCTCCCCACTTGTCAGTTTGTTTATGTTCACCCATCCACCAACTGCACATCTACAACGAGCCCAACGCAACAAGCCATGTGACAATTCAACTTACCTGGTAACCTGGTATAAAATTTACAGGTTATAAATCAACATGATCCTTTTCTGTTGGTTGAATCTAATGCTTCTCTCATTCGTTTCTTTGGGGTTTCTTTTGGGGATACCCAACGTTGCTGATCAGCTTTCGTCAGGATGGGCTTTCGTTAAAGACCTGGGCTCATCAAATTGTAGTCTCGACTCGCTGGATGTACAGGACAGGCGATTTTCCGGGGTGAATCAATAGATTTTAAAAAATGTGGGCCCCCCAAACGTGATGTGAATGTTGGTTTATAAATAAGCCCCAGTAACTAGTTCGTTATAGGTACCACAAACCACAGTGAGTTATTGGAGCTATGTGTTCACCAACTTTTCACGCGATTTCGTGGCCGGGGGCCTCACAAATTGGTCGGAAATCCTCCGGTTTTAGCAATCGGATTCTCCCACGGATTACCCTCAAATGGCCCAGTCGAAATAGTGGAATTAGCCATTGATAGCATGGTGGATCTTTCCATAGTTATGTTATGTTAAGTTAATAGAAACCAGAGGGTATGTCATGGTATGTCTGTTTCCTGACATATGTCTGTTTAGCCAATAAAAAATGCTTGAAGGAATGTCATGAAATGCGATTTCGAACATAAATCCTCCGCAATTCTCTCCCCAGTAATCACAGGATGGCTCCATTTTTGTCGTTGAGATGAATCACATTGAGTCCCTTGGCAGGGGTAAACCGCGAAGTGAACGGCTGGTGGCAGGTGGTTATTTGATTTGTATTTTTTTTTGGGGGGATATGTTGGCATCATCATATCCCACCAGTAGTTGCCTTTTTGTGAGTGGGGTATCTCAGGTTCTTCATTCAGTAAGAGTCCCGACCGCCCCAACATGCCCCAACGACCCTGACACAATCCCACGCAGCGCTGAATAGTTACATAATATCAAACGCGATAATGTAGAGCAACTTGAAACAACCTCCAAGATAATTTGGGGCTCATAACATCTCATGAGCTCCTTAAATTATGTTTTGGGATTCATAATTCCTTCTTTATCCCACGTTAGAGCGTTGACAGACTCAGCCTTGGAATTGATCCGTTAAAGTTTTCAGTTTTGGGGGATAGCATTGATCGTTTGCAACGGAACCCAATATCATACACTTCGAAGTGGGACAAGGTCAATAATTTATAGAAAGCATTTATAGAAACCATACTTTAATTTCTATAAACATTTTTCTTTGAAGATCAAGTATGGTTTCTCCAGTTTTTTCATCATCTCACCGTTTTCATCTCACCCAAAAAAGAACAGTGCAAACTTGGGTCCCCCGTTCCAAGCCAAGGATCTATCGCGGTTCAGCGCGGTCCTTGCGTTTCCAGCCCAATGCGACGCGGTTTGGACGCGGTGCCAACGGCTCCGCGACACCGCTTTATGTGCGTGTGGGACGGATCGGTCCCTTGGCAGGTGACCGGTTCCCATTTTTATTTAAGGCATCTACTGATACAATATGGGGCCAAAAGATAGCTAAGTTGGTGCACATAACTTGACGAATTCTATGGTTAATATATATATAATTGTATATATATATAGTATTCATGGGGGTTATAAACCAACTTATAACTATGGGGCTCCCCATTGTAGAATTAAGAATATGATGACAAACCAGAAGGTGGTGCTTGCCGCCCACTTATGTTTGTGTCATAAACCCATCCAACTTTATGTTCAAACCGGAGTAAACCCACTTATGAACCAACTCAGCTAAGTAGGGGGTATCACATTGTGGGAACAAGCATGTAAATGGCTATGAATGGAGGGTTTAATGTGATTTAAATGATCTAACTAGCAGAAATGGTGTTTGAAGGCGAGCATGTTGATGGATATAATTGGATGCATATTAATGGCGAGCATGTTGATGGATAATACAAACAAATATATGATATAATTTCATATTACCATCATACTTATACTTAATATATACTTAATGCAGAGTGGAATATAATACGGGGTATAACATGCTATACAATACAGGATGGTGCCCCCACTTATGTTCCTTGGTTTATAGCACCATCTAAATATACTGGTTGGTGGTATACCTACCCCTCTGAAAAAATATGAGTTCGTCAGTTGGGATGATGAAATTCCCAACTGAATGGAAAAATAAAATTCATGTTCCAAATCACCAACCAGATTATGCGGATCATACACTATTGTTATTATAGTTATTTGCACCAACTTAGCTAACAAACTGGGGCCCCATTCGGTAGGATATGATATATATATATATATATGTATATACATGTATTTAATTGTAGATAGATAGATAGATAGATAGATAGATAGAAATATATATATATATACATGTATACATATATATATATATATATATGAATACATATAATAAATACATATATATATATATATGTATCTCTATGAATGTGTATACATAGATATTTATGTATATGTATATAAATGTAGGAGAATCCCTGGTTGCAGGCCACGACTTGCCACCGAAATCCCAAAAAAAAACATCGCAGGTCAAGGACTTGCGCGACAGGTGATCTCTGCAAGCCAGGCGAGGGCCTCGAGGGAATCCTTGTCTTCTTGGCTGTGGACAATAACCATGGTGATTTAATGGTGATTTAATGGGAAAATCATGGGAAGATCCATTATTAATGGTGATTTAATGGTGGTTTAATGGAATTTATGATTATAATCTAATGGAATTTATTGGTGATTTAACGGGATCTAGTGGAATTTTAGAATCAACAATGGGGATAATCAGGATATATCTGGGGGCCCCAGTTTGTTAGCTAAGTTGGTGCAAATAGCTATAATAACAATAGTGTATGATGCGCATAATCTGGTTGGTGATTTGGAACATGAATTTTATTTTTCCATTCAGTTGGGAATTTCATCATCCCAACTGACGAACTCATATTTTTTCAGAGGGGTAGGTATACCACCAACCAGTATATTTAGATGGTGCTATAAACCAAGGAACATAACTGGGGGGCACCATCCTGTATGATTCTAATCTAGTATAAGCCTGTATAGCAATAGGAATATACTAGTCCCATTGTTATTATGTACCCCCTGGTTTTTTAACGTAGCCATGGAGAATGGCCCATAGAAATAGATGTTTAAAATGATTATTTACATAACTTAAAAATGGTGATTCTCCATAGCTATGTTAAATAACCAGAGGGTAACTTAAATGAATATAATATAAGCCTAACAATAGGAATATATTATTATCAAAGGGTTATAATTGATTCATGGGAATAATGATGGACTAACAAATAGGAATATAAGAATAGGAACAAATAGTCAATAGTAAGCAACTAACAATGGAATAAAATAGACACATGATATCTAACATTGGCAATGTAACGATCAACAATGAGCTTCTAAATTCAAAAATGGGAAGATGTGATCTTGACCTGCCATTCTTATATATATATATATACATAGTAGGTATAACAATATCGATATGTGTACCTTCACGTGGTATATAATTCCTACAATGTGAGGCCCCCAAGATAGCTAAGTTGATTTATAGCTCCAATAACTATGGTTTATGGTACTTATAACGAACTAGTTACTGGGGCGAATCTAAACCAACAAACATCACTGGGGGGTCATATACCTATTCAGTGATTCAGTGCAAATGCACCCCCAAATGTGAACACCCCCTATCTATTGTGCTGCTTTATATACGATACGCATTGTCCTTGGGTCATAGATATTTACGGTAAACGTCGATTTAGATATGCTGGATACACTTAAGGAACATATCGAAATTCTATTCTTAGAATGAGTAAAATCTGAAGGCTCTAGCTGCCTTTTTTGGAATATTGTAGGGAATTGTCTATTTTCTTCAGGGCGATAGTACCCTCTGGTAAATCAATATTGACCCTGAAAAAAACAACTCCTAGTTGAAACTAATCTTCCAACCCCTATCTGCCAAGCTGTCTGTTAATTTACTGAAGGGCAAATTAAACAAAAAATATGGTGATTTCACCTGCCAATTTCAGTGCCGATCAGAATTGGCTGCCCAAAAACACTGGATGGTGATACGTCTCGAATACACTCAACTCGCATGTATTCGGATGATATATCTGGTTGGTGGTTTGGGAGATGAATTTTATTTTTCCATTCAGTTGGGAATTTCATCATCCCAACTGACGAACTCATATTTTTTCAGAGGGGTAGGTATACCACCAACCAGTATATATTTATATAGGTGGTGCTATAAACCAAGGAACATAATTGGGGGGCACCATCCTGTATGATTATAATGTAGTATAAGCCTATATAGCAATAGGAATATACTAGTCCTGGTTGGTGGTTTGGAACATTTTTATTTTCCCATATATTTGGAATAATAATCCCAATTGACTTTCATATTTTTCAAGATGGTTAAAACCATCAACCAGAGTCCCATTGTCATTATCTTATATCTCTTATTCTTTACTATTTATATGATATATATTCTTATTTATATTTTATACGATTTATTTTATTCTATTAATTATATCTTATTATTTTTTATCTTATTGTTCCTATTTTTTTCCTATTCTTATTCTTATATTTCTCTTGCTTCCTCTCCTCTTGTGATTTATCTGTACACTTACGTTCTATCCCTTGAAATGTTCTACACCTATTTTCCCATTCTCTTCTCTTCCGTTCTCTCTTTTCTCTCTCTTTCCTTCCTTCGCCTTCTATCTTTCTTTTCTACCTTTCTTCTCCTCTTTCTCTTCCCTCTCTCCTCCTCTTCCCCCACCACTTCTCACGTGAATCAATCAAAACAAAAAAACCCTTTCATTATATTTATTCCTATTGTTAGTCTTATATTACCTTCTTTACTGACCCGCCTGGTTTTAACTTTTCACGTAGCCACTGGGTCCTGGTTCCGAGATTTTTGGATCCAAGATACCCAGCCTGGTCCGTCCCAATATAACACGAACTGAAAGACGAAAATCACCATTTTATAGCTGGGTAAATCACCAATTTCTATGGGAAACCATGGAAAAATCATGGGAAATGGTGATTTATATGGAAAGATTTCCCCATTTGTCTAATGGGTGAAATCCACTATTTCGACTGGGCCATTGCTTCCATATAGCTTATGTAGGCTATGTAGTTTCTGAAATTACAATTTTGGGTACCCAAATCCCTGGGCGAATAGTCATTGTTTTCCGTGTTTTTGTGTACTGTCCTCAACAAAAATCGATGGTTCACCATATTCTTAGTATTAAGTATTCTTGGTTTCACAGAAGAAGCGCAGTGTTCAATTTTTTAGGAAAGCTAATCCCTTAGCTTAATGAAACATTCGCACATTACCCTTGTCCATCATTGGGATAATTTAGAATTTTAGCAAACACTTACAAGCAACATTATGACGTTGGTTGAGTTGAGTTACCCCTCGGTAAACTAACGTTAACTATGGAAAATCACTCATTTAGTATGGGAAAATCAACTTAATAAAATTGCCATTTTCAATAGCTTGTTAAATTACCAGAGGGTATATTGTAAAAAGACTTCAATGACTCTCAAAATTATTTACTTTGTGTGATCCCATCTCTTCCCCACCATGACAATTTATACATTTCTTACTGGGCAAATCTTCTGGCATTCTATCTGGCATAACTTCTGGCATATGTTCTGGCATATCTTCTGGCATTCTATCTGGCAAATCTTCTGGCATTCTATCTGGCATATCTTCTGGCATATATTCTGACATATCTTCTGGCATTCTATCTGGCATTCTATCTGGCATATCTTCTGGCATATCTTCTGGCATTCTATCTGGCATATCTTCTGCCATTCTATCTGGCATATCTTCTGGCATTCTATCTGGCATATCTTCTGCCATTCTATCTGGCATATCTTCTGGCATATTATCTGGCATATCTTCTGGCATTCTATCTGGCATATCTTCTGGCATATTATCTTGCAAATCTTCTGGGATTCTATCTGGCATATCTTGTGGCATTCTATCTGGCATATCTTTTGGCATACTATCTGACATATCTCATGGCATTTTATCTGGCATATCTTCTGGCATTCTATTTGTCATTCCATCTGGCATATCTTCTGGCATTCTATCTGGCCGTTGAGGTCCAGCGGTGCACACTGAGCTGGGCAGGTCCCAGGTTGAGGTCCAGCGGTGCACACTGAGCTGGGCAGGTCCCAGGTTGAGGTCCAGCGGTGCACACTGAGCTGGGCAGGTCCCGGGTTGAGGTCCAGCGGTGCACCTGAGCTGGGCAGGTCCCCGGTTGAGGTCCAGCGGTGCACACTGAGCTGGGCAGCTCGCAGCCTGAGGTCCAGCGGTGCACACTGAGCTGGGCAGCTCGCAGGTTGAGGTCCAGCGGTGCGCACTGAGCTGGGAAGTTGGCGAAGAGCTTGGCGACGAGTTGGCAAGGTTGGCAAGGCGGAAGTGGAGGTGGAAGAGGCGGAGGCGAGGAGGAGGGCGAGGAGGACAGCTAGTCGAGGAGGAGGAGGAGGAGGAAGAGGCGGCGGGCGGGCATGCGCTCTGATAAAATCTAACAACCCTCACCTGGCAGGTGGGGAACAAACTCCAACGTGTTGAACAAGTAATCCTTCAGCATGGAATCACCATGGTAGGTGCTGGCCCTCCAATACGGAAGCCCTTCGCAATCAGCCTTGACCTGGTTCCCTGACGAGTTGGTGTAACAAACCGGAGATTTCGAGGTTTGCTATGAGGGTAATGTGGGAAAAACACTGCCATTTTTACCACCCATGACTGGGAATGGTGCCCCCATACCACCTTATTTACATGGTGATGACTGGGGGATGTTTTATTGGGTTTATTGCTGTTTTACCAATATTACTCCCAATAGCTGGATGGTTTACATACAATGGTATATCCGAAAATGATATGATTTTATGATTTCTGGGTGCCCCCATGGATTGGAACCTCTCTTTGGATAGAGTTGGGATAGCTAAGTTAATTGATTTAAGCTGGATATAGTTGGTGTCTATCATTTGATGGGATATAAACCAACTAAGCTAGATATCTTTAACCACCTAAGCATCAAGCTTCTTAACTAAATTAGATAGAATGGCATATGTGTCTTAAGATAGCTAAGTTTCTTTTCTAACCTGCAATTTGGGGATTCAAGATTTAACCCTCCATTTTCATAGGGAATTTACACATGACTCACCCGGAAATAAGATGGGACACAATGCCGCCATATTTGGCTAAACTTGTTGAAACAACTAGGTGCATTCTATGGTTTGCAATAGTTCTAACTAAAGTTAGAGGGGTGCAACTACACCAACAAACATAGGTTGGGGGGCACTTTTTAAAAAATCAACGTACGTAGGTACAACGTGGTGCCCCCAAGAAAGGCAAGTAGGATTTATGTTGGATATATCAAACTTCTTAAAGAGGTTTATGAACTATTTGGCAACTGGGGGGCACCACATTGTAATTTTGGAGGCTGGGGGTGTTTTTGTATTTGATTGGGCATTCTGCTGTCTTGAACAAACATACGCATTTTGTTACTACTAACCTATGAATCAGCCGGTTTTAATGGTGGTAACCTAAAAAACTGTACAATTCATAGTCGTTGATCATTTATGCGTTGCACTGTATATGTATGTATGTGTATATATATATATATATATTGAAATCGGGTTTCAACCACGACATTTTAGGTACTCAACCACTCTTTGTTTCTGTAGTTTTTCCTCCGGGATTTTAACCATGAAGAACGAATGGCACTTTTTTCAATCAATAGAGTATGGTTGATGTTTTTTTTGCTGGTTTATTAGTTATTAACATGTTCTTTATATCAATTCGAGATGACCATGTCATCCAGGAAAATTGCGGGAATCCCCACGAAAATCAACCATTCTCAATTGGGGATTTCCCTATGAATAATATCTATCGGACAAAAAAAACACAAATCCTTTGGAAAAGTCTAAGTGATTCCCAGATGAATCCATGATATGTTGATTTTATGGGTTTACTATGGTTTACTTCCACTGCTCAGTTGTTTTTCTGGTTTACATCCCATGGGTGATAGCTCAATCACTTAAATGCCCCAGACCAATATTTTTTCAGCGAAAAAACATGTCAGCCGTGGACAATTTTCTAGGGATGGCCGTCCGCATCCCAAGAGAAAAAACATGGATCGAAGTTTTCAGCACTGCGGCACTCCCAAATGATTATTTTCAATGGAGCTCTTCCGTTTCAAGAGCGGACTTCCTTAAAATATAAAAATGAATCATGGCGCTTCTGTATACATGATTCATGATGATGTTCCTATTTTTAAAAATGGTGATTTTCCACAGCGACTTTAGATAACCAGGAAGCACCAAAAAATATAGTCAGCACAGAAAAAAACTTTTAATTACAACGAATTCTGAAGTTGTTCAACAGCCCCAAGAACAAAGATGTTTAACCCCCCGCCACTGCAGCCAAATCACCATTACGATGGTGCCGGTGCCAGTGGGAGGTCCCAAGGGTGCCAAGGGTCCCAAGGGTCCCAGGGAGGGGGTGGAACAGAGGCCTTATGATTCTACAGTGGACGATTGCAAGAACCTTGGCGCAAAAAAAAATCCAATGGTTCATCACTCCAAAATCCAACGGTGAATCATCAATTCTCATACTACTCCCCAGTAAAGGATGCATGAAATGGCCATAACCAGATCCCCATTTTCACACCAGAAGGGCAACAGCCTGATGTTGTCTGAATCATAGGGTAACAGCCTGATGTGATCCCAAAATGCCATGGTTCTGGGTATTTTTTTTACGACCTCACGTCGCCTCCGAGCCCTGGAATGATGGTTAGTAGGGGAAACAATAGGGAAATCATCCTCAAATGGCCACAAGATTCAGGTTAGTGAAATATTATGATTTACCCAGATGGTTGATAATTGTGGTTTATCTTGTTTGATTGGTAGTTTGAGGTATCCCCTATTTTTGAAAGAGAAATGTTGTTGTGAATGAAATCCACGCTTGGCATTAAGTCAATTCCCAACCAAGCTTGTTCTAAGCATCTCATGTCATGTGACTCGATGGATTTTGACCGTCAAAAATCGAAGGTGGTAATGTCCGAGATTAAATCCCTAGTTGGTGGTTTGGAACCATGGAATTTTATGACTTTCCGATAGTATATATGGGAATTTCATCATCCCAACTGACGAACTCCATCATTTTTCAGAGGGGTAGGTGGCTCAACCACCACCAACCAGCCATGTGATCCAACCAGATATCCAACCAGAATCTCCATTCAGATGGATTTTCTCTATATCAAAAGACCCGACTGACCCTCTGGCAAACAGTCCCAAAAAACTATGGAAAGATCCAGCATGTTTAATGGGTAAATCAACTATTTCTAAATGGCAAAATGGCTTCAATAGCAAACTCTTAGTCACTACCAGAGGGTATGGCAGATCAAGTTGCATTGTTGGGTGCTGCAGGTACAACATTCAGAACCAGCCAAGGGCAGCCGGCTGTGCCATGTAGCAATGTAGCAAATGAGGCCACCGTATGAGTTTAATCAGAAACTGATTGGTGGTGACTGGAACCATGGAATTTTACGACTTTCCATTCAGTTGGGAATGTCATCATCCCAACTGACGAACTCATATTTTTGAGAGGGGTAGGTGGCTCAACCACCATCAACCAGAAAAATGATGGGCATATTGGATGTCATGTGAATATGTTTTCAATGATATTTTGATATATCTTGTGACAACATGCCCCCAGCTGGGACGGTAAACACCATACCTGGATTCGGTTTGCTACCCCGAGGAAAGCCACAACAATCTTCCAACAGCCGGAGTGGACTTTAGATCCTTTGGCTGCAAGCGTTCCTGTTGGGCTTTACAATTTTTTGGACGCTTCAGTTATTTGGGATATCACGTGGCTATCGGGCTTTCAAAACTCCAATTACCCTCCAGTAATATCAGTAATCAAACGTGGCAATGGAAAATCTCCCCAATTTATAGATTACGTTCCCATGAAAATCTCTAACTCTTTTCATTACCAGATTTCTGGAGATGTAGAAAGTGTGAATTAGATTTGTCATTTCGTACGTGTGTGTCGGCGGAATGTTCTGGCCGGACCCTCACATTCTTTTGACTTTTGGCGCGATTTCAAGCTTTCAAGCTAAATGGGACCAAAGGAATGAACACAATATCTACACACTTATTTATATATATATATATATATATACGTATATTTAGATAGGTATAGATATAGACATAGACATGCTCAAATGTACCATCCAAATGGACTTCGTTTTTTTAAACAAATCTTCGTTCGTTCCCTCGGATTGACTTCGACACCTTGACTGAGGATGGCTACGTGTGATCGTCCAGGTGTGTGCTGCTGATTAATGATATGAAAACACACAAGACATGGTGATTAATGATGGTTAATGATGGTGATTTGGTGATTCATCATGATTTCACTTACCCCAACTGGAAGATTACCATGTTTGATAGGTAAATCAACGAACTAAATGGTCCATTTTGTATAGCTATGTTAAATTGCCAGAGGGTAAATGAGGAATTGTTGAACATGTCCCCTTTGCCACCCAAACATGTTGGGTATGCGAACATGGTTGTTCGACGTTCGATAACTTACCTTGCCAGTGGCATGGACGGATTTCATCATCCTTCAGAAATCGTTTGTTTCACGAAATCGCCAGTTGGTGCAAATAACTTGGCTAACCATGGTTTGAATAGGGGATATCATATTCATGGGAATTATAAACCAACAAACATAACTGGCGCGGCCACATTGTTGGCGAGATATCCGCAGCATTTTTTTGCTATGAGGTGCTTGTGGCAACACCTGTTTGCCTCAGGTCCAGGGATAATCTCTAGAATCATCTCTCTTCCAAACCGATGTGAGCAATACTGGGCATATCGCTGTAAACGGTTTACCTTATGGTAACTACTGGGCACAGAGATATTCATTTATCCATAAGTTACTATACAATCTTACCTAGCCTCACCAGCCATGAATATCTCAAACTTGAGTCTTCTATGTAAATAACAGAGATATTCGTCAACACAAAAACGATGGAAAACCGGGTTATGTGTCGTCATATGTGCCGGACCACAAGATGGACCACCTTGGAACCACCGGCTGGGGCATCATCAGACCATGTTCAACTCAAGATTGAGATAAACCCAATGACCATGGATTCAGTTCTGGGATGGGATGAGAGGCTCCAGGGGCTCCAATTCACCATGGGCTCTCATCCCATCTTGACATGGTGAAACTTTCCCATGGTGAATCTTTCTGTGATGTATATAGATCTGGCCGGGAAAGTCTCTCCATGAATGCCCTCACAAAAAAAAAGTTTGGAGTTGTTTTTTCCCGGGAAATTCCCCACTGTTCTTTCTGGTGTCCATCCCATTTCTGTTGGTGAAGTCCCCAGATTGTCTATGTGTTTTTTGCACATTGTTTAATCTAATGAGAAAGGTTTTTCAGAACACAAATCACGGTCACCGTGTTAACAACTTTTGATGAATAACACGTGGCATGGTTAAACCTGTGGCATGTTTTTCAATCATGACCTGGAACCGATCGCGATCTCCAGCGATCTTCAGCGCCACTGCTGTGGAGCTTTGGCACGGCTTTTTTTTTGGTCGCGGCAGAGACTCAATTTTTGAGCGAAGACAGAGTCATGGAGTCCTCGCGAAATCCGCCAGGCTGGCCGCAGGACTGGATGTTCCATGGCAGATGCAGATTTGGTGAAGTGCGGACCCTAACTTCCCGTCCCTCAAAAAAACCTTCTGGTAATTTAACATAGCTATTGAACATGGCCCTTTTTGAAATAGTTGATGTACCTATTGGAGATTGTGATTTTCCATAGCAAACTGTTAGTTTCCCAGAGGGTAAAGTGAGATGATGATAGCACACCGGGATGCGATATTGACATCGTGGAACATCCAGGTTGGCCATCCATTCCGCGCAGCATCCAACTCTGAGTGTGGAGTGGCGAAATTGACATTAGTGACCCCATGTGACCCCTGCGGGGCATGGAGTATGTTTTTTTTAATGAGGAATATGATTATATAATATATTTATTTTCATATTGTGTTCTTATCTATTATATATACACACCGTATATGTATTGTTGATATACATGGATTCTTCAAACCTATCACTGCTTGGACGCTTCAATGGGATGACTTCCAATTTGTACCATGAGATAGTGATCTCCAGCTGCATGTGCAAATTGCAACTGGATTGATGACTTGTATATGAGTTATGTAATCCAAGTGGATTAATTGATAGGTATATGAGTTATGCATATGATTAATTAATCACTTGTATATGACTTGTAGATAGATAATATGTGATACCGTTTGGTTCCGTAACGTAGCGAACTGGAACATCACCAGTAATATTTAATAGGTAATTTTCAAATAAATCAGCTATACACGGGCCATTTTCATTGCTATGTCAAATAGCCAGAGGATAATATAGA
Organism: Cladocopium goreaui; assembly: GCA_947184155.2. Taxonomy (NCBI): domain Eukaryota; class Dinophyceae; order Suessiales; family Symbiodiniaceae; genus Cladocopium; species Cladocopium goreaui. Next base: position 12,741 of record CAMXCT020003462.1, read on the forward strand.
GATGCACACATGATTAAACATGTGGTTATCCCAAATGCGTTTGTGTTCTAATTACTTGTACCAGGATATGTTCCATGTTCTATTCCTATATAAATATGAGACGCACGTCCAAGTGAATTGACAAATGTGGGTTGCATCCGACAGCGGGGTGCAGTCGATTTGTAGACGGCTTAGGGATGCAAGGGAATCTACAAGGTAGGGCCTAGGGCCCCTAAACGATAGCCAAGTTGGTGCAAATAACTTGGCTAACTATGGTTGGCTAACTAGCCAGTATTCATGGCATTTACAAACCAAGAAACATAACATGACTGGGAGGGCCCCACATTGTACGTGCTTATAACATCTTATAGCTGTGATTTGAGATAGGTGGGGAGTCAGTAGGACTGGCCAATTCCTTTCGTAAACTAACATAACTATGGAACATCACCATTTCTTATCGGAAAATCAACTGTTTCAATGGCCATTTTCAATAGCAAACTGTTAGTTTACTAGAGGGTATATCCATCAATATCCTAGTATTATCCCTTTATTATCCCATTATCATCCCTATAAAACCATATTAAACCATAGTAAAGGTGTGGAAGGTAGCCAAAACCTGCACCTTCCACTGGAATCATAGAATCATCAGTGGCTACAGATTCTCAACAACTGCAGACTGGAGATGTTTTTTTTCCCGGGCAATTCTGTTTGGTGATGCAAATATTAATGATCGCCGCTGATAGCCTGATAGCTGTACTAAGATAACTATGGTTTATGATACCTATAAATATAGCTGGTTGGTGGTTTGGAACATTTGGATTATGTTTCCCATATATTGGGAATAATCATCCCAACTGACTACAGTAACATTTTTTTCAGAGGGGTAGGTATACTACCAACCAGACAGAAAAAAACGGTTGGTGAATTCAAAGTTGCTTTATGCTGTGTTCCTTTCGAAGATTAAGAACCGATAAATCTTTAAGTGATATCTTTGGGAGGGTTCATGGTGTAACAGACCCACAGCCAATAATGAGTCATATTTTGGAAACCTTTCAGTTGATTCTCTTGAATTAGGGTTGGGATGTTTTCGGACATTGACATTGATGGCCCATATTCCGTAATGTATTTCCATTATTTCCCCACAGTTGGTGCGGATCGACGTCTTCTTTTTTGCCGCTCCTGCATACTCAGAATGCTAAGCATTTTGGAGCTGTGACGCGTCTTAGCGCACTGTCAGCCAAGGGGCCCGACCATGAAAAGCGAGTGGCTACCCTTTGGTGCATCACAGTTGGTATATGTTGGTATGTGGGGATGGGTCCAAACCTATTATATATTTCGGAAATAAACATCAATTAACCAGCTATGACTTAGGGTAGCATCCAGGTTTCCCCAGGTTTTCACTCATAGCCATGTTGCTAATAACTAATAACCATATATAAGCATGCTCTTCCGTTGAAAGAATTCCATTTTGCCACCATCGAGGTTGCTGTATAACTACAGGGTGCACGAATCCACATGGTAGCAGTAAAAATAACTTTACTTCGTGTGATCCCCACCATGACATGTATACATTTTCTTACTGGCATATCTTCTGGCATTCTATCTGTCATATCTTCTGGCATTCTATCTGGCATATCTTCTGGCATATCTTTTGGCATTCTATCTGGCAAATCTTCTGGCATTCTATCTGGCAAATCTTCTGGCATTCTATCTGTCATATCTTCTGGCATTCTATCTGGCATATATTCTGACATATTTTCTGGCATCCTATTTGGTATTTTATCTGGCATATCTTCTGGCATATGTTCTGGCATATCTTCTGACATTCTTTCTGACATTCTTTCTGGCATTCTATCTGGCATATCTTCTGACATTCTTTCTGGCACACTATCTGGCATATATTCTGATATTCTTTCTGGCATATCTTGTGGCATTCAGAAAATTCTTTCTGGCATATCTTATGACATTCTTTCTGGCATATCTTCTGACATTCTTTCTGACATTCTATCTGGCATATCTTCTGACATTTTTTCTGGCATTCTATCTGGCATATCTTCTGACATTCTATCTGACATATCTTCTGACATTCTTTCTGGCATATCTTCTTGGCATCTCTTCTGACATTCTTTCTGACATTCTTTCTGGCATTCTATCTGGCATATCTTCTGACATTCTGTCTGACATCTTTTCTCACATTCTTCCCGTTGAGGTCCGGCAGTGCCCACTGGGATCTGGAAGTCGCGGTTGAGGTCCGGCAGTGCCCACTGCGATCTGGAGCTCGCGGTGGAGGTCCGGCTGTGCCCACTGGGATCTGGACTGCGAGGAGGAGGCGGCGGGTGACGAGGCGGAGGAGGCAGAGGAGGCGGAGGAGGCGGAGGAGGAGGAGGAGAACAGCTCTGATAAAATCTAACAACCCTCACCTGGCAGGTGGGAAAAACATGTTTCTGTTGGAGAAACACACTTCATTTGGAAATCATTGGAATATGCTTTCGGACTTTCCCTTCGCGACTGGTGAACCTCTCCTTGTATGACTCGGTGGACCTCCCATGAAAAAAACACATGATGTCCTAAATAGGTACAAGTCGTGAGGCCCCCGATCGATAGCGTTCAGTTGGTGCACATAACTCCAATTTCACTATGGTTTATGGTACGCAAATAACGAACTAGTTACTGGGGCGAATCTAAACCAACTTACATAACTGCGGGGCCTCACATTGTAGTTAATGGTAATTATCTAAGATGGAAACCATACATATGTAATCATGGGCTGAACTCCAAAACTGAATAGTGGTTTTATGTACCAACGTGATCAGTCACATCCAGTCACGCCAGGTGTGGATTGGTTGTTCCCCCTTTAGCCAGACCTATGACCTATATATTGATTTTCCTGATTTTTCTTGTAGAAACGAGGATCAAACGATAGGCTGACGATTGGATTGTAGAAAACCAACTTAAAACTGTGGGGGTCCCACGTTGCGAGTTGTTGAAAGAAGTGGATGTCACTTGATAGGGTCGGAGTAGGTTCCTTCTGAAACCAGCGGTTTATGTAGTTTTTTAGAGGTGATTCCAATTGGTGGTGGAAATTGGTTCCCCATGGTTCCCCAAAATGTGTTTGAGGCTTCTATGTATTTTTCAAAATATAATCAGCACAATTTAGAGCGAGCCCAGACGAGGTACGAGGTAGACTTAGCAAATTAACGAGGCGATTTAACTAATTCACTTTCTACGAGGTGAGTCTATTTGCTTACCTTTTGAGTGGGGAATGGTCAGAAAAAATTGTTCAGAAGCTGAACAGTTTTTTCTGGTTGTCTGGTCGCAGTGGCAATGCTCCTTTTAAGTCTGGTGCAGAATAAACTTTTCAGCCTGTGAAAAGTTTTTTCTCACACATTCAGACATATTGCTGTGGCCCCACAGCATTTGGCTGAGGGTTAGGGTGGGCTCAATGCGCCATGGCTTTGCGAGTGATGGTGCAGTCACACTTGGGATGGCCATGGGATGGCCATGGGGGTGTCCACAGGGAACATCCCCAAAGGGGGAAGCAGGGGACTTAAAGTATTCCCAAGTGTGACTGCACCAGCACTCGCAAAGTCATGGCACGCCAGCGCAATGCTCCCTAGCCCTCAGCCACATGCTGTGGCCGAAGAAATATGCGAAAAAAAAACTTTCACAGGCTGAAAAGTTTTTTCCCTCGGGACCGGATAGAAGCATTGCAACTGCGACCAACCAACCAGAAAAAACTTTTCAGCCTCTGAAAAGTTTTTTCTTGAAAGAGCACCACCGTGATGTGTTAGGTAAAGGAACGAGCCCAGTAATTCCCCAAAGTAGATTTAATGATTAACGAGGCGAGGTGAAACGTCGCACGTACGAATTAACGACGAGGTGACGAGGTGCGAATTATTGTAAATTGTGGAGATATAATATATATATATATATTTATTTATATAAGAGTTACGAATGTATGACTGCCTGTGGTCATTGATAGAAACATGTTTGTGCAATGAGTACTGGGAACGTATGTAGTCGTTCGCAACAGGAATTCCGAGGGGAGCTTGGGATGACTGCTTCGTCCCTGCGTCTCAGGTGAAAATGCCTGCTCCAGCCCCAAGATGCTGCCGCAGCTCCAGTGTCTTGGTTGCTCAGGGGATCATTGAAAAGGATGTGCCTATGGAGTTTTGGCATTGGTCTTTTTCAATCACATCTGATTTTGTTTAAAGCAACAGTTCATCCGAATCATTGGTTGTTTTTAACAAAACAGGAGGTGTGGTAGTTGGATCTGTTTCCTACGGATCCGAAGACTTCCTTGAAGAGCACACCCCTTTTGATGCAACAAATACGGAAAGTCAGAAAATGCGGTTCGATCCAGGGGATTTTTGTTTGCAATGGATTGCGCAGGTGATTTTGACAAGGTGGTCCCCCTCCACTTGTAAGTTGGTTTACAAACTACAACCCCATCTAACTATCCAGATATTGCATGTATATATATATATATTAATATGTGTATGTATGCATATATATATATGGTTCATATATGTTAATTACGAAAGCCAGCCGAAGGCCTGGGCTGAGTATAGGTACAAGCGAAGCGAAGCGAAGCTAATCTAGGGGGTGTGGGGGGGTGGGGAGGCTCTGATTTGGGCCCGTTTGGGAAGGTGAGGCCAGAGCCTGGCTGGGGAGAGCTCCAAAAATGCCGTGTCACACTTCCGTTTTGTGGAGCTGGAAAGAGAAGCTCCATTTTGGACACTTGTTGGTTGTTTTCTGACGTTTTTCATCGGGTTTCAAAAGCCAAAACACTGTAATTTGCAGTGTTTTTGTGCTTTTGGCATGGAAAAAGTATTTCTTGCAACATGCTGAAAACTGCGTAAATACCAATGTTTTTGCTAGGTGCTGGCCACAAAACACTGTAAATACTGTGGTTTTTGCTACCAGGAGCAAACAACACCGTAAATACCGTGGTTTTGGGCTTGCGAAACCTAAAAAATACGGTATTTACGGTGCTTTTTTTGCTACGAGACTGTTCAAAAAACACGTACACACCACCTATTTGACATTTTTTTTGCTTTAAAAATGAATGTAACAAAACATGCAGCAACAACAACAACAGCAACAACAACAACAACTACTACTACTACTATTACTACTACTACTACTACTACTAATACTACTAATACTACTACGACTACTACTGTGTGTAAAAGCATTTCGGTGTAAAGATGTTTGTGTGTAAAAGGGTCTGTATGTAAAAGCCTCTGTGTGTAAAAGCGTCTGTGTGTAAAAGTGTTTCTGTGTAGAGATGTTTGTGTGTAAAAGGGTCTGTGTGTAAAAGTGTTTGTGTGTAAAAGCGTCTGTGTGTAAAAGAGTCTGTGTGAAAAAGCGTGTGTGTCGTAAAAGGGTCTGTGTGTAAAAGTGTTTGTGTGTAAAAGCGTCTCTGTGTGAGGAATTGGTGTGTAAAAGCGTCTGTGTGTCAAGGCGTCTGTGTGTAAAAGGGTCTGTGTGTAAAAGGGTCTGTGTGACTGTGTGTAAAAGTGTTTGTGTGCAAAAGTGTCTGTGTGTAAAAGGATCTGTGTGCAAAAGCGTGTGTGTGTGTGTGTGCGTAAAAGGGTCCGTGTGTAAAAAGGTCTGTGTGTAAAAGTGTCTGTGTGTAAAAAGGTCCGTGTGTAAAAGCATTTCTGTGTAAAGATGTTTGTGTGTAAAAGGGTCTGTGTGTCAAGGCGTCTGTGTGTAAAAGGGTCTGTGTGTAAAAGGGTCTGTGTGTAAAAGGGTCTGTGTGTAAAAGCGTCGCTGTGTGAAGCTGTTTGTGTGTAAAGGCGTTGTGACAAAAGTGTTTCTGTGTTAAGGTGTTTGTGTGTAAAAGGGTCTGTGTGAAATAGCTTCTGTGTGTAAAAGGGTCTGTGTGTAAAAGCGTCTGTGTGTAAACGTGTCTGTGTGTAAAAGGGTCTGTGTGAAAAAGCGTGTGTTTGTGTAAAAGGGTCTGTGTGTAAAGGCGTCTCTGTCTAAATATGTTTGTGTGTAAAAGGGTCTGTGTGTAAAAGTGTTTGTGTGTAAAAGTGTCTGTGTTAAAAACATGTGTGTGCGTACCAGGGTCTGCGTGTAAAAGTGTCTGTGTGTAAAAGTGTCTCTGTGTAAAAGGGTCTGTGTGTAAAAGCATTTCTGTGTAAAGATGTTTGTGTGTAAAAAAGTCTGTGTGCAAAAGGGTCTGTGTGTTACAGCGTCTCTGTGTGAAGATGTTTGTGTGTAAAAGGGTCTGTCTGTCTGTGTGTAAAACCTTCTGTGTGTAAAAGCGTCTCTGTGTAAAGATGTTTGTGTGTAAAAGGGTCTGTGTGTAAAAGTGTTTGTGTGTAAAAGCGTCTGTGTGTAAAAGGGTCTGTGTGTAAAAGCGTCTCTGTGTGAAGATGTTTGTATGTAAAAGCGTCTGTGTGTAAAAGTGTTTCTGTGTAAAGATATTTGTGTAAAAGGGTCTGTGTGTAAACGGGTCTGTGTGTAAAAGCATTTCTGTGTAAAGATGTTTGTGTGTAAAACGGTCTGTGTGTAAAAGGGTCTGTGTGTCTGTGTGTAAAACCTTCTGTGTGTAAAAGCGTCTCTGTGTAAAGAGGTTTGTGTGTAAAAGGGACTTTGTAAAGCATTTGTTTGGAGGCTGGCTTTCGTCCCCCCCCCTTCTCAGGTATGTATGTATATAGTGTGTTTCCAAGTAAAACTGACTGGGTGCCCTTGCATTCTGGCAATGGAGATTACTTTTGGTCTAGCTGCTGGCAGTGGCTATTCGAGCGCTACTGCCACTGCAGCCGCTCATACAGCAAGCGCTGCAGCAGCTGTAGCTTCAGCTGCGCCGGCTGCAAGTGCATCAGCAGCGGCAGCAGCCTCAGCAACTTCAGGAGCTGCCCTTTTGTCAATGGCAGCTTTGGCTTTTCCCGCATCAGCACTTGCTGCAGTGGGTGTGGCAGGAGCAATGGCGCTCTTTTGGATGTCACAGGCAGCCCCCCAAGCCCAAAAGCATTGCCGTGCCAATAGGGCCAAACTTTCAGCATCTGGCAAACTGAGGGTGTTGAAGAAGACAAAGGCCTATGGAATTCGAGAGAGAAAGGAGGAGCGCTTAATGCAGCCGAAAAAGCGGAAGATTCAATCCAGTTTGCCCACACTGCTGACATCTCAGACTGAGATTGCTGAAGCGGGAGAGAAGCTCCGGCAAGAAGAGTTGCTTGGCTCCGGCGCCTCTGCCGCGGCTTACCTTTGCAGTTTGGGTGGCCAGCCGAGGGCAAAAAAGGTTGTCAGCGATATAGATAGATTGATAGATAGATAGATAGATATATATATATATATGAATACACATACCATAAGCACAACAGTTAACCCACTGAAATACGGCAACTTCACAAACTGGGACTTCTTCGTTTCAGCACAGATAGCCATGTCACTGGAATGCTGCTTTGGGATATCGTTGGGATATGTGCTCCAGTAGTATGTTTTTCACATTTTTCACGGATCTTTCATGATATTTAGTCAATTGTTGGAATTTCTCCGGATATGTTGATGCATTTCCATACAAGCTGTAGTGGATTACCCGTTTGCAACGCTTGCCAGAGGGTATACCAAACCTAATGTGGAAGATGGAACCCCAATGGGGCGTGCATAGTTCATGCCCCAAGTTGCAAGTTGGTTTGTAAGCCCATCAAAATATGGAGGTTTGACACATGATTGATATGTCTACCAGAAGTCACTGTGACATGTACGGCTATCCTTGTTTACAGTAGCCAGTTCTGTGTCATTTTTGGATGAACCCAGTTACATAACCATGTGCGGGCCATAATTAACATAATAAATACCATCTCATTGCTAGTGGTATGCCCAATTTCATAAACCTCTATTGTGGATAAAACAATGCCATAAACCACCCATGACTAGGAATGGTAACCATACCACCTATAAACATGGTGATGGCTGGGGGATGGTTTGTGAAATTGTTTTAACCACATTATACCTATCATCCATTTTAGATGGGGGTTTTCCATTATAAACCATCTTTTTTGGGGTACCTCCATTTATTTACCATTTATTGGGGATGGTAAACATGGCACAAGGGGTTTTCCACAGAGCTGGCCCTGCCAAGGCTGCGGGGGGAACATCCCCAAAGGACCAAACGTTTCAGGTTGGTGCATTATTAGTACGTTATTAGTCACCCAGGTTAGTGACATATTATCATTTACCCTCTATATATATATATATATATACATATGGCCTATTAGTAAACTTGGTGATTCCACATGACATGGGAAATTCCATGATTTTTCATGGTGATTCAATGGGATCTAGTGGAATTTAACCATCAACAATGGTGATCATCAGGATATATCTCGATAAATGATCACGACCTCACGTCGTTCTCCAGCCTGGTTCATCATGGTGACTATTTCAGGGGAATCATCCCCAAAAAAAAACAACATTTCAGGTTAGTGAAATATTGTAATTTACATTATTTTACCCCTCAGGTAAAATAACACAACTATGGAACATCACCATGCTATTAATGTGTAAATCATCTATTTCAATTGGCAATTTTCAATAGTTTTTTGTATGTTTACCAGAGGGTAGTATGTTATTATTCTATTTAGAGTGTTTTATGGTTGGTGAATCATTATCATTAGGACTTAATAGTATTGTCATTAATTTATAGTATTTATAGCATCATTATCGTTATCATATTTGTCATTAATTTATAGTATTTATAGATATGTAAAATCCCATCACAATATTAAACACCCCATTTCTATGGTTTCAAGTATGTGGAAGCACCCTACTAAACCATTGTTTCTAAGGGGGTGTTTTATATTAGGGGGGAGGGATTAGTTATTTATAGATTGATAGTATATGATATATTATATGATTTTATTTTTCCATTCAGTTGTGAATCATCATCCCAACTGACGAACTCCATCATTTTTCAGAGGGGTAGGGCTCAACCACCAACCAGTTATTATTACCGTTTGACCATTATTATCCATCATTACCATAGATAATTAGATATAATTAGTTGATCTACCTATTAAAAATCATGATTTTCCAATATATCCGATAAATAAAAAAAACTAACAGTTTGCTATTGAACATGGTCCATAGAAATAGGTGATTTACCTATGAAAAATCATGATTTTCCCTGGATTTCCCTGGAGATTTTCCTGGAAAGCTCGCTGGCTCCTTCTGTCCAGGTGGCATCTGCAGGACCGCGGCATCGATTCGACCGGGTGCCCCAGTTTCGCTGAAAAACCATCGGAAAACTAAGGGGAAATTATGATAGCAGTTCGACCCTGGCAGTTGTCGGGGTTGGAAGATTAGTTTCCATTAAAACTAGGCCATTTTCAGGGTCTATGTTAATTTACCAGAGGGTAAGTTGGTGCAAAAAAAACCAATAACTGTATAACTATGATTTTTGTTGATGATTTATCGGACTAGTCAACGGGATTATAACCCATTTATAACTGGGGGGGGCATCACCTTGTAGGGGGGGCAATATTGTACCAATTGTTGCCACTTTTGTTCAAGATGACTTGTTGATGCAAGCTATGTTTGATAGGCGAACAGCCTGACCAGTTGAAGTTGAGTTTTCGATCATGACTCTTCTCCCAATACTGTGTAATGTGGGTAAAACAATGCCATAAACCACCCATGACTAGGAATGGTAACATACCACCTATAAACATGGTGATGACTGGGGGATGGTTTGTGAAATTGTTTTACCCACATTACTAGTCATTACTATGGATATCTATGGATGTATCTACCACTAAGCCTAGTTAAGGTACTTATTTCAACAGTTACTATTATTTTTGTTTAAACAAATGCTCAACCTTCCTACCTATCATATTGCCTTACCCACATTATATATATATATACACCCATCATCCATTTTAGATTGGGATTTTCCATTGTAAACCATCTATTTTGTGGTACCTAAACCATGTGGCCACCAGACCCAATGGATTCCCCGTGCTAAAAACCGCCCAATGACTGAGGCTCCGCTGGAACGAACGCAGAAAAAATTAGTGCCAACGTCGTAACGTGGCAGCTGTTGACTTGGCCGCTGCCGCCCCAGGAGAATGTGGAAATGGCCATTCAACATTCAGATTCCACTAACAAACAGACCAGTTTTATCTAAACCCAGCTGGAAAAATAGGGAACTTATGATGATTATTATCCCGACCTTTTGATTTACTACAACAACACATGGTTGTTTACCCAACATTTGACACCTCTACAAATTATGGTGGCTACTCTGAGGCACAGGGTAGACATTCTTGTCACTTTGATGGAGGACGTGTGTTATGTGTTACCCTTCGGTGTCCTCAAACGTGGCTAGCTGGAAAATCCCTCACAAATGGAGGTTTTCATGGCACAATTGCCTATAATAAATGGGGGAAAGATTCCGTTGCCATCTTTGATTTCTGAAGGGCCTGAAGGGCGTTTCTTTTTAGAATTCTGACTTTTAAGGTGTTTGAGGTTTAGCCGGTCAAAGTTCTATGTCTCTTCAATGGGACAATACAATACACCAACAACAATTGGAAGATAAACTAAAGGCCCTTGTCACATCTACATTCCGATTCTCATGTGTGTTTCATTTTTTTCAGTCCACAAGACTGGGGGCAGTCTGGAACGAGTTGAAAGTACCCCTATCGGTTTGGTTGGCAGTTGTCAACGAGGCAAGACTTGCACAATGGTGCTTTCCAATATGTTCAGGTCATTTCATGTTTTGGGTGTGGTGTTTGTGTGCGAAAATGGAACTAGATTCTAGAATGTGACCCCCACTGGCTATAAGTTGATTTATAAACCCTATAGCTATAGTTTATCTACCAAAACCATAGAATTCATCTAGTGAACTAATACCAACTTAGCTATTTATCACATTCTGGGGTCATGATTTCACAAGAGTTGACTGTGGACTCTTGACATCCACGGCACGCGACGTTGGGCTTTCTGAAAGATTTTTTCAGCTCAAACCGGTCCGTGAGTTGATAGAAAAAAGTCGGTGTCAGCACGCGAAATCCAGTGTATCCCAGGCAAATTATCACCAGTGTAATACCCAGGCCTTTGTGCCATGATCAAGAAAAGTTATTTGGGTAAATTGCCATGTGTTGTTCTTGGGAGAACCATAAATCCATTTTCATTGCCATTAGTATACCAAAAACTGTTTGGTGTTTTGGAACATGTCTTATTTTTCATTTCATATATGGGATGTCATCCTTCCCATTGACGAACTCATATTTTCAAGATGTTTTTTAAACCACCAACCAGATAATGTTTGGATTTCCTCATTGTATTGTTTCTGAAATCTTCGACCCCCGGAATGATTTTAGAAACCCAATCACCCAGAGAAGACATTTTCAGCCAGTTTGCTAACGGGGTTTTTCACCAGATTGAACCAGCTTCGATGTTGCAACTTGCAAAGCATCTTTGGTCCAAAACATTTCTTCCAGGTCACTGTGAAAAATGTCTAGAGATACCATCTGGTTATGACTAACAGTTCGCCATGGAAAATCCACCCATCTTTCATAGGTAAACCATCTACTTCTATGGGCCATCTAGAACCATGGCTATGTTAAATTAACCAGAGGGTATCTCATGATTATCCATGTTCTCAGACGTGTTTTTCTTCAGACGTCTCTTGTTTCCCAAAACAGATATCATTCAATGATATTGTCCTAAGAATCCTATCGTTCACACAGCTTATCCTTCGTGGATTGACTTTAGCCATGGCGTATCAGGTTGGTCGAGCCTGTGATGATTGGATTTTTTTGTTGGTTAGTCTACCGGGAAAAGAGAAGTTGAATCAAGTGAGATTGTTTTGATATCCAAACAAGAGATGCAATTAGCAATTGCCTTATATATCAAGTGTTTGGGTTATCAATTGATTGGGATGTTTCAAGTTTTTTTAGGCGTCACCAAAAATAACCATTAAGTCAGTAAACTCAGTTTCAAGAAAGCGAAGCCAGAGCTATTGATTGCCATTTTGATACCTTACTTGGCTTGGATGATCTCTAGCAGCAAAGTACTTTGCACACACACACACGCACACGGCAGTGAATATATTGAAAATATGGTGTGTACATATATACACATACATATTTCAATGATTCTGATCAGCTTGCTGGTAGCATTGCGTTTTACTTGAAGCTAAAAACAAACTTTTGTTGGTTAGTTTCGGCAAATTACATCCTCATGGTCGTTGTTCAAATCCAAACCTTGGTATGATGGCCATGGAGAGGGCCAACTGCAGTGCAAGCCCAATGGGAGATGCTGCTCAACCCTGCCAACCCGGCGTGACTATTGGCGTGACTATGAGACGCCCTCGACACGGTGGTTGCACAAGCGCACAAGCTGCTGTCAAATTCCGTCTGGGTCTCCTGGTCAGGTCATTTTCTTCTTTTGGCTTAGCAAGTGCCAGCCCAAGTGGAGCACTCCCTCTCCAGAAGCTTATCCTAAACGCCAGTTCAGTCCGGGCACGCACGGACCCGAACCCTATGGCGAGCTCTGCATTCAGCTGGGCACCAGAAAGAAAATACCAGATAGAATGTCAGAATATGTGCCAGAGAAATTGCCTGAAAGAACGTCAGAATATTTGTCAGATAGAAATGATATGAAATGATAGAATGCCAGAAAGAATACCAGATAGAATGTCAGGTAGAATGGCAGATGACATGTCAGATAGAATGCCAGAAAGAATGCCAGATAGAATGTCAGAATACACGTCAGATAGAATGCAGTTGGTGTGAATCCCTCGAAGAAAGTAAAGTTTATTGTGTTTTTGCAAGAAACGGTTTTGGTTCAAAACCATGGTACCATTGTGAACATTGAGATTGCTAGTAAACGAATGTTCCTCCCGTTCAAAATGGAATGTGTAGGTGTTGATCCTTTGCCAGATGGGGATGTATACCAAGCAACTAAACATGTTGTTTTGGTTGCTGGGGTATCTAAGATTGCTGGCCGTGATATATAGCCATTTCAATTCATCACCACCGTCATCATCATCATCATCATCATCATCACCATCATCACCACCATAATCATCATGATCATAATCACCATCATCATCATCATCATCATTATCATCATCATCATAATAATCATCATCATCGTCATTGTTCTTCGCCATCACCATCATAATCACAATTATTATCATGTGTTGCTTTCTTAGTTTTGATTATCTTGTTTTGTCCAGCAACAATCCTATTATATTCCATTGCTGGTGGCAGAATGACACTTGTTATTGATGTGCCCATAAAAGAAAACAAACTATTATATTCATTCGATTGGATCCGTTGGTTGTTTTCATCTGTTGGATCCTTCTCCCAATGTCTCATTACCCATCCTATTGACTATTATAGTTGGTTAAATATCACTTGTTATTGATGTGTCCACCAAAAAACAATCCTGTTGTATTCCATTGTTTTTATAATATTCCATGGTTGGTTAACTATTATATAGTACCAGGTACTGTTAAATATCACTTTCTATTGCTGCTGGTTAAATAGTGGATATAACCATTGTTGGTACTAAAATGGAAAAACATATTATATTTCATGATAAAATACACTACTATGACTATATTCCATTGTTTTTGGTTAAATATGATAGTATGAAATATCATTCCATAGTTGTTGATTATAGTTCATTGTGGTTACTATAATTGTTGGTATTTATATCCACTTTAAACTGGTTGGTGGTTTGGAACATTTTTCCATATATTGGGAATGTCCTAACCCCAACTGACTTTCATATTTTCAGAGGGGTAGGTATACCACCAACCAGCTAATGTTCAATGATTTTCATTTTTCATATATGTTCAATGACTTTCATATAGCTTTTTGGTGTTCATATCAACTTTAAGACAAATCATTTGTTGGCTTGTTGAATCCTCAGTACCTGGTTGCTTCATTTCTTCACCGGCAGGATGGCTCGGACCCAGCAGCCTTGGCGGCGCAGTTGGGCGTGGATGTCCCTTGGGCATCCGACAAAATGGGGCACCAAGGGCCTTAAGGATGGGGATATCGCGGGGAAAACCGTACGCCGTAGGGAAAATGGGAAATGGGAAAAACTAGGAGATATAGATGGGATATGGATGGGATACAATCAACTAAACAACATATATAAGATGATGAAGCAACTTAAGATACAGTATCTTAAGATGACGAAGTTTGGTTGCTAAGTTGTTTTATGTTGCTTTAGTTAACTAGGTCAACTACGGTTTATAGCAGCTATATATAGAGGGGGGTTGATAAACCATCTTTTTTAAGTGGGGCCTACAGACATTGAAATGGGTGGTAAATGTCAAGATATCCCTAATCTTGAATGTTCGCGGTGAAATTACAGTCACCGACAGAATTATGGGAAAAAAAAACGTTTCAATTTACAGGCGCCGCCTGTCTATGATAGAAAAGTTACAAACCTTTTTTTTTCCATAATTATTTTTTTTCCATAATTCTGTCGGTGACTGTATGTCCATCGATTCGCAATTTGAATGCATTTTAAGGGGGAATATTGAATTATAGAAAATATGTGTCTAAAGATCTGGTATATGCCCCTAAGTCTTCCATAGTGGTACCAACAAAGGAAAAACAATTGCACCACCAAAACTCATTGTTGTATGTACATACATATGCGGGATGTATCCTTTTGCCAAGCCACCAATTGGGTTGATACTACATACTTGCATTTGCATACATATTTCCATAACCCCCCAAAAAAAGGGGTTTGAATTGTGGATCCATGACATGTCCAACAGGTGGAGCCCCAAACATTAATTATGGAAAAAATAATTATGGAAAAAATAATTATGGAAAAAAATAATTATGGAAAAACCGGTCAATCTGCCCTAGCCCCCTGATTTTACAGGAAAAAACAATTATGGAAATAATGGCCACCTCCAAGAATTATGGAAAAAAAAAGGTTCGGATCACTTCCGGGATATTTTGAACCCTTATGGGGAAAAACCTAATTATGGAAAAATCGGACGCAGGCGCCGCCTGTCTAAGTTGAGCGTTTTTTTTTCCATAATTCTGTCGGTGACCATATATGATAATAGGTAGGATTTAATGTTTGTTCTTGACATATATATATAATATACGTACTTAATTCTCTATATATCTATCTCTATATCTTTCGGTATATTCAACAATAGGTATTACTATAGATTATATACTTTACATGTTCACACTGGTGACAATTATATTTAGTGATATTAGATACGGGTATCAGGATTTCAAAATTGTCACATCCTTATATTATATTTGAAAAAACATGTCACACCTTCTTTCCCCTTCACCAGGCATAAAATGGTTAGACGGCTAGTAACCGGCGTATATTAGTACATGCCATTGTCCCATTGTATACATATGTATAGTATGTCTACTTACCATCTGGTTATTTAACATTGCCATGGAAAATCATCCTTTTTTAACAGGTAAACAGGTAAACCATCTATAAATGGGCCATTTTCCATGGCTATGTTAAATAACCAGATGGTAAGTAGACATTCGACGATCTATCCCCGATGAATGGTCGGATTGGTGGAGCGATCTGCCCGTTTTGTTTTTGGTTCACGTGGATGGTTTACCCATGGTTTTGGTTTCCATAAACGGTGGTACCCCAAAATGAATGGTTTATAATGGAAAAAACTATTATATAACATATTAGCATGGATGGTTTGGGGTTACCCCTACTTTAAGAAACCTCCATATTTGCTCCCAGAAACTATTACATGTGGCATTTTTTGTTGAAAGACATGGATGGATGACAAGACTGAGCGGATATAATACAAGCATGCAATGAGTCTATATGACAATAATCGCCAATCTCATGTAATCAAACATGGCTAGCTGGGAAATCCCCGAACTAAAGAGAGCAGGACGCTGTGGGAGTGCACTTTTTCATTGGTTTTTCAAAACTGTAATCACATTAAAGCTTAAGCTACAGATGAAGCTGTGTTCATGTCCACTAGAGAGCATGTATTGCTTGAAGAAGTGTCCAGGTGTTCACTCTACCTTAGATAAATGCTACTACATTGTCCCTTCAATAAGACACAATTTCTGCAGAATATGCTAGATGACTTCAACATAATTACATGGGGAATTTTCCAGCAGCCTTCTTTGATTGACCGAAAGGTCGTGTAAATAAATCCTCAGGTTGGACAGTTCTTGTTACATACCAATGATATAGCCAGTTTTCCTAGGAAAACCACATGTTTGATTGTAAATTCACATTTTTAGACACACATACGCTCTGGTAATTTATTGTAGCGAACTGGACACTCACCATTTTTAGGTTTGGTAAATCATCATGTCTATCATCTACAAATGGGCCACGCCTTCCATAGCTATGATGCTGAATAACCGGAGGTTCACCATTGATGATATCAACATGAAATAGTAGAAAAGTAGTAATAAACCATTATATAGCAATTATAGGGAGTGATTTTTGAATGTTGAGATTTCGTTTCATACTAGTAATAATATACGACCATTGACAATTATGGTAGAGATAAACCAGTGCATGTCACCATTGTATTGCTACGTGCCAAAATCTCAAATTCGGGTGGGTCAAAACCTATTATTATATATTATCAATTGTACTTCTTGATAATAATAGGTTACTGTCAAACTATGATAGTTTTATATTACATATAATATACATTTTTTGGTTACATCATGTTTTACATAGTACATATTACATCATATATCTTTTATAATATCAATTATTACATATTAATTACGTATTAATGACATATATTTATATTACATATTATCAATCCATTTGAATTCCAGTAAATTTTGGTTTATCCATATACATTCTGGATTATATAATCATCAAAATCTCAAATTTGGGTGGGTCAACGCCTATTATTATATACTAGCAATTTTATTATTATTATATTATATTATATTTTAATATATGATATGATATTTTTTATATTATATCATATGATATTATATTATAGTATATTATAGTATATTATAGTATACTATAGTATATTATAGTATATTATAGTATATTATAGTATATTATAGTATATTATAGTATATTATAGTATATTATAGTATGTTATAGTATGTTATAGTATATTATAGTATGTTATAGTATATTATAGTATATTATAGCATATTATAGTATATTATAGCATATTATAGTATATTATAGTATATTATAGTATATCATAGTATATTACAGTATATTATGGCATATTGCATTTTGTTTTATATATTATTATATTGATGCATACCGATGATTAGGTATACCAATATGATGCATTAACCAATTTTGATATTTGACATATACGTCATCCGATGAGGACCCCGAGTTGGCGGCCGCCATCGAAGCGAGTCTCCTGGTCCAAGTTTCGTTAAATAAATGGTACCCTCTGGTAAACTAATGGAGGTTTAATGGATCTTTAATGGTTTAACTATGGTTTAATATGTTTTTTTTTTGCGCTGATCATGGTATAATGAAAGGATAATACTGGGATATTGATGGACATGCCCTCTGGTAATTTGTTTCATATCTATTGAACATGGCCCATAGAAATAGTTGATTTACCTACTAAAGATGGTGATTTTCCAGTTCGCAAACTGTTAGTTTACCAGAGGGTACCCCTGTCTGTTGGTTGATGATTAGTTCTTCATTGCATATGGTTTTGAAAATGAAAATGTAGGGAAATACGTGGATATGACTGATAAGTGAAGGTTGGTTGATAATTTGTTCGGGGATTGTACATTCGCCAATAGTCATTGGGGACTCAATTATCATCCAATCGGGAAAATTTTGCTCTAAACCAACCAGTATTTCATGGAATGATAGAGGGATTTTGAACAGTGCTCATATAAAAATGGGCTAAAGGATGCTAAAGGTACAAGGTTAGCCCCCCAGTTACAAGTTGACTACAGGATATAAATAATCGTTATATTTCCAAACTTTTCCAAACAACAGGGATGAATTATTGTTGGTAATAGCGGTGCAATCTGGGGTTCCCTACTTATAAGTTGGTTCATGAACCCCATTGAGTTTAGTTATATCTAACAATCTAACATAAAGCACGGTTAACATAGTTACTTGCAAACAAACTTAGCTATCAAGGTGGCCCACCTTGTATATAAAGCACAGCAAACACAACAGAGAATACTAGAAGGTTTTTGGATCTTTGCCGACTAAAAAAACTAGAGCAGCATTGCAGGGATGCATATCAATGGCCAAAATTATGATAATGTGGGTGAAAGAACAATAAACCATCCCCCAAATCACCATGTAGTAAATTGGTGGTATAAACCATTCCTAGTCATGAGTGGCTTATGGCATTGTTTTACCCACATTACACAGTATTGGGAAAAGAAACATGATGGATCACTTCAAGTGGTGAGGCTGTTCGCCTATCAAACATAGTTTGCATTAACAAATAATATTGAACAAAAGTGGCAACAATTGGTACAATGTGCCCCCCCTAGATATCTAACTTGGTTTATAACTTCAACAACTATGGTTTATCATATATATATACATACATATATTTAAATATTCATATATATATATATACATATATATATACATATATATATACATATATATACATACATATATATATATGTATTTATATATATATTTACATATGTTCATATATATATACATACATATATATATACATGCATATACATACATATATATATATACATACATATATATTTACATACATACATATATTTATATATACATATATATACATATATATATATATACATACATATATATATATACATATATATACATTTAAATACATATTTATTGCTGAATTTATTCATATTTATATTTGTTCATTTAGCAATACTTTAAGTGGGGTTTGTAAACCAACTAATAACTGGGGGGGGCACATTGTATGTTACTGGGCACATGAAACATGACTACAATTCAGTATATGAACTGAACAGGATACCTTAATATCGGAGGTAACATCAAGAACATGCACGTGTTACTGTATTGGGTTTTGAAGTCCACTGTACTTCGAAACCCTCAACATCACCTGTTTTTTTTTTGCGGAACCCCCAGCCTTTCCGCGGCAAGATCAGCTTCCAAGGTTACAAGACTCATGCGGGGCCGTCACCAGCTGGAGTGATCAATGTGGAGGACCGGTATCCAGCGGATCCCTCTGGGTAGTTAAAACATGTTGCCCTTTGGTAAACTAACAGTTTGCTATAGAAAATCACCATTTCGAACAGGTAAAGCAACTATAAATGGTACATGTTCAATTGCTATGTTAAATTACCAGAGGGTAAGACCCCTTAAAGCACTCCGCAAAAAAAAAAACATTCTTAGAAAGTGTCGTTTCAATTTTTCATTGATTGCCATAAATGGGGATAAATGATGATAAATGAATATAGATGGATCCTAACCAACTAAAACATTCTTCAAAGGAATCTTTTGGGCAGAATATTTTTCAGCTTGGCCATGTAAATGGAGATTTCATCGGCAAAAAATAGGTGAAAAAAACACAATTTTTTGGCATTTGTTGACACCACCAAACAGAATAGTTGTCCAGGATTCCGTTGCAAAATGCTGAATTGTCCACTTGTTTTTGTTCAGAAACTGCTCTTATGGTAGCTTTTGTCCATTGGATTCCATGGGTGTCAGGGATTTTTTTTAAGGGAAAAACCATAGGGTTTAAACCATGGTTTCCGGTGAAATTTTTTCCACTAATCCATTGATGTTGAGAAAAGATGGGAGAGCACCCACAAGTCTGGCAAAAGAATGGACAAGGGGGAGATAGCTGAGACAACAAAAATGATATGTAGCATGCTCCATTTCACAAAAAAAATGGCCCTTAATTGGACAAATGATGTGTTCTTGTTTCTTTTGGAAATACAAGTCGACATATGGGAGATATGGGATAGGTCTTTGGGCATCAAAGTCTGGTAAGTGCGCGCAAATACAATTTAACACATAATTCAAATAGCCAACACATACTGTACAATGTACAAATTCATGTTATTCTATTTGGATATGATTTTGCCGGAGTCATGTTCAGACGCCAGTAAGGCCCGGCTTCAGAAATGGCTTGGTAGTTAGGTTTTACAGCCAGGGATGCCAAAGATTCGGCAAATGCGATGTAAATTGTGTCAGGCAATACACAGGATACGTGGAACGTTTGTGGAACTTCCAATGATCTTTTTGCGCGTGTGCAATCTGGGCGCGTGCGCAATACCAGGTGACATAAACGTCATCAACAGCCCAGGGTCAAACCGCTCGGTTTGCCATTGTGGGCACAACAATGGGTCTATCCAAAGAATTCCCATCAGGTTTTTTGTGGCATGAAGCTAACCAACCGGAGAGAACTTGGGATACGGCTTTGTTGAGTTTGCGAGGAGGGAATGTGAACGGATGTGTAGCGGCTTTGGCGTGGGTTTCGGATGCAGGAACTTGCACGTGCAGGTATTGATGGCTTCATACCTGACAACTTTAAGGGAATTGACTTCAGCACAACGTGCTCGCACACTTCGATATTGCTTCAGGGTAGGATCGAACAAAGAGCCTTAGTTACAGAAACTGATTTACAACGAAACCAGGGTGAACGATGCACATTTGTCATGGCAAAGGCCGCACATGTCGGAATATGAGTGTGTCTGAGGATTGTACTTAATCGCCATCGTTAAATAGCGGAAGTTATGATGAACATTGATGAACCATAAGCCATAGGATCCATGGTTCTGGTATATTAATGCTAACATAAATGGGGTATATTGATGGGATCCATGTTACCATTAATATAGCAGCACCATGGAGGATTCCCAGTGAATGGTGGCCTTTTGATGGAACTGATGCACCTACCCTCTCGTTATGACTAACAGTTTGCCATGGAAAATAGATGGCCCATAGAAATAGATGGTTTACCTGGGTTTACCTATTACAGATGGTGATTTTCTATGGCTATGTTACTATGTTAGTCATAACCAGATGGTAGTTCAAACAAACACACATGGAAATACAGTTTAGGCCCAGTTTTAAACCATCCATAAGACTTTTCCAGTACTGATGAATAAGCTGACCTAATGTCAACCCCGGATAGAAAAAACATATTATTAATCGGGAGGCTACCCCAAAAATAGAAAGGTAAAATTTGTAGCCCCGCTATCAACAAACTGAGCCTATCCAGGGAAAGTCAGCCTATTTTATAGGTAAATTATCGAACAAATCGCTCATGTTCATCATTTGTTCATAGCTCGGCCGAATTACCAGAGGGTAATCTGAAACATTGGTCATCATATTTCATGATGTTAGGTATGATTTTTTTTTTATTCCTGATATATATATATATATGTATATATAATCATCCTGAAGTAGATAGAATATGGGGTTTGTTCATTTTAGTGGGGATGTATTGAAATTTCCATAAATTTCCATATTCTATCTATTCGAGGAAGACTATATATATACACTCTATATACATGTTTATTCCTGTGAACTGGATCCTTATGTTATTCATTGTGGGTTAGCACAACATGATTGCTAGAACTTATTAAAAAGCGGTAGGATAACACTATGAGATTGGTAAACCATATCAAGAGTTCAAACTCTATGTTGTACTCTTATATATATATGATTACTGTATATATGTTTCTATCAATGGTCATGGGGTCGGTGGGTGAACACTATGGTCCATGGTAAGTAACACATAACAAATTGTGGTTGGATAACACTAGGATTGGTTTAAAAAGAAAACAACTATCTAAGATAGGATAACACTAAGATAGGATAACCTTAGTGTTAAAGAACATGAGTGAACCCATCCAGTTTTTATATAATCATGTTATATATAATTATGTTATATACAAGGTGGGGCCTGCAAACGATAGCTAAGTTGGTTTATAACTTCAACAACTATGGTTTATAGTATGTATAACTATAGTTAATGGGGCTTATAAACCAACTTATAACTAGAGAATCCCAGATTGCACCGCTATTAGCAACAATAATTCATCCCTACTGTTTGTTGTTTTGGGAATTTATAGTTGATTTACCTATTAAAGATTGTGATTTTCCAGTTCGCTATGTTAGTTTACCAGAGGGTATTTATATCCCGTAGCCAACTTGGAACTGTGGGGGGCCCCACAGTAGATATAAGCCATTCAGTCCACGAGAGCCAGGATGAGGACCGTGACTTGGCGCGTGCCCTGGAGCTCTCAAGAATGGAGGCACAAAAACGGCCAGGCTTGGGCTAGTATGGAACTCACCACTTAGATGGGAAATATCATTTTACATATGGCTTCTTTTTGGCTTATTATGGCTTATTATGGGTTATTATGGGTTATTATGGCTTATTATGGGTTGGGTTATGGGTTGGGTTATGGGTTGGGTTATGGGTTGGGTTATGGGTTGGGTTATGGGTTGGGTTTTGGGTTGGGTTATGGGTTGGGTTTTGGGTTGGGTTTTGGGTTGTTGGGTTATGGGTTGGGTTATGGGTTGGATTATGGGTTGGGTTATGGGTTGGGTTATGGGTTGGGTTATGGGTTGGGTTATGGGTTGGGTTATGGGTTGGGTTTTGGGTTGGGTTATATGTTATAAGCCAGTTAAGTATGGGTTACAACCAGCGCCGTGGAAAAGCCAGCTGTAGATCATCTCGAAGGAAAAAAAAACATGGATCTCAATAGCTATGTTACTGGCTGGTGGTTTGGAACATTTTTTTTGCATATATTGGGAATAATCATCCCAACTGACTAATATTTTTCGGAGGGGTTGAAACCACCAACCAGGTTATGTTGGTTTGCTGGAGGGTAAATGGTTCCTGGACCCGTCAAATTCCGATATGGGTTTGTCGGTAAATGTGGTGTACTCAAAAATATTAAAAATTTAACAGGGACATTTATCAAACTCTGGAGTTGGGGGTACGTTATTTTCACACAGACCGATATCTTCAAAATGAGAAACTAAAGATACTAGCTTGTTATGGTTTTTATGTATCATTATGAGATTCAGTATGTATCCCATTCACTAACCATTTATGAATGATAAGAAGCATAGGATATCCCATTCATTAACCATTTATGAATTCATTAACCTTAGATTGAACCATCAATCTATATTAAGAAAAAACACATCCCATAGTTTTCGTTGACCATTCGTTGACCGTTCCACTTCGTTCCATCGGGGGATGTCTGGATCCATTGGGATTCTGGATCTCCCAAAACGGTGAGTGGTGCGATCAGTGGCAGATTGTTGTTTTTAAAATTGGCTGTGGCAGATAGCCTCTGGTAAACTAATGGAGGTTTAATGACGGTTTTTCATGGGTTTACTATGATTCTATGGTGTTTCATATGCTTAATAGATCATCTCACCATCTGTTTAATGGGTTTATTATGGTTTAATATGGTTTTATAGGGATGATAATGGGATAATACTGGGATAATACTGGGATATACCCTCTGGTAATACAACACTTTGCGAACTGGAAAAAATCAGCACTTTGAAGTTCGGTAAATCAACTATTTCTATGGGCCATGGCTTCAATAGCTTGTTGTATGTTTACCGGAGGGTAATCCCCAAAATGAATTGCCAGTTCGAGTTTCGTTTCTTCAGGGAACATGGATGCAGAATGATGCAGATCTAGTAGGTTATTTTCTCACTAGTTTCCTCAGTGGTTCCTTGTCCGCAAGTGGAAGTCGAATGGTTTCCGTGAATTTCCACATAATTCAAACACATAAAAAATGAAATCATCTGGCCGATGCAGTCGTTTCCTTTGGCAATTTCCCAGCATTTATAGGGTCAGAATTCCAGGCGGAGCAACGGCATTTGGGCATGGGTGAGGCGCGGCGCGGGGGTGCTGCAATCATTTGGAACATCCATCAGTTGTAGATCGTTTCTACTTATTTCCTATTGAATATCAATATTTCTCATATACATATATATATTGTATATTATATACATATATATATATGAAACTCAACTCGAAACTCATAGATGCTCCTGGATTTTCCAGATATATCGAAGTTCGTTTTCACACCCAGGCTTGCTCGTAACCATGCATGATAAGTACACCAGTTGCTACGGGGTGAAACGGGAACGGATTCCCAGTGGGATGTCAAAAATATGGAGATCCAGAGATATCCAGAGGCGACTGGGAGTGTGGTGTTAGCATTAGCCAACAAAAATGGTGATTTAATGGGATTTAATGGGATTTAATGAGATATATTATAAGAAATACCTGCGATTTCAATCTTGAATTTCTACAAGTAATGTGGTATCTACTGAAATTAAACCATAGAATCTGGTTGGTGGTTTGGAACATGAATTTGATTTTTTTCATTCAGTTGGGAATGTCATCATCCCAACTGACTTTCATATTTTTCAGAGGGTAGGTCAACCACCAACCAGAAAATAACCAACAAATAAGCCAACACATATCGGAATGATTTGGAATTCCATTGTTTCACACGTTTAAATCGTTTAATGTTCCTGTTTTTTTTTACAGATGTTTCATCATGTCTCATCCATGTGGATCAGTCTTCACCAGAGATGATTTATTTCGGATGGATAGCCATATGGGGGGTTCCATGGTCATGGTTTATAGAAAGTCCTACTAACATGGATGAATTGGGGGTAGCCCTATGGATTGGAAACCTCCATATATTGCGCCACACCGTGCATACATTTTTGTTGTTTTTTTGTTGCCAATGTTTTTATTTCGATGTACTGTAGCTGTTATCCATATTTTCATTCAATGTTTTTTTTCCACTAAAAAAGTGGTGCTTTGGCGATGTTTGGTCTAGCTGCACCGCTGAACCCCTACAAAAACCAATTCGATATTACCAATATCTACCATAATCCCAGGCTAATCCGCTGAAATGTTTAGGTTAGCTAACAGTAATGTAAATATCCATAAGTATACAGAATTCGGATGATACACATACATTGAAAAAAGTAAGCGGGTGTTTGTTGCTTAAGTCACCTGTTTTTTGTGGAGGCACCGGTCCCTACATAGTTAAGCCTCCACTGCCCATATGTTTCCTCCAGGATGTCTCTGGAATGACCGCAGGCAGGGGGTTGGTTCATGTGTCTTTAATAGCACCAACTACCTGACCTATAAAAACCTTGTACAATGTGAGGGCCAGGTTCGTGAGCTAAGTTGGTTCAGTTTATTAGTTTAACACAGGTTTACAGTAGTTATACCTATTGTTAGAAGGATTCCAAATGTAGGTCAGTATACTAGTAAGAATTGGGATCCAAGTAAGTCATCAAGCAACCAACCCTGGGCCAATCCAGGTAAAATCTGCTTTTTGGTTTCAATTATGTTAATTGCCTTTGCTGATGGTTCCACTTAGTGAGTTTTTTTTTCAGGGCGGAAGCCGCCAATCAGACGAAACTAAACAGTTATCATTCATGATACGATGTATTCAGCAAAAAAAAGGTCCCAGTTTGCACGCGTTTATTTCTGCGAACAAATCCAAGTTGTGAGATATTTGGGTAAACTATAAGGACCTATTCAGTTCTTATTAGGACATGTTAGGATATATTGGGATTATCTATTTGTATATATGTTTATTTGCCCAGACAAGAAAGCTGTGGGTACCAGACGCCCAATTCCACTAAGAAGGGAGGTCAGTCACCGTTTTTTTTCCTGGACTTTGACATTTGAAACCACATTTATGTTAGAAGTGAAGATATCATTATCTTATATTTTGTGAAGTTACCTATGACTTCTTAACCTATGGATGCTGAACTTCTTAACCTATGACTTACAGCTCACAACTTCTCATCACTTCGCGAATGCATTCCTTGGCCGACCATTTTGGGGGGAGATGGCATCGACTCGCCAACAGGCAGCAGCAGTTTGGAACTCAGGACCGTCATGGCTGTTTGGTATGCCTCCAGCCCATGTAAAATTGAGTTACATAGTTCAAGGTTTTTTTTTTGCGATTGAAACCCTGGTTTCAACATGTTTTATTTGAGATGATTTGAGGGTTTCCAGTATTTTTTTCCTACCTTTTTTTTTCGGAATGTGCAATCTTCCGTTAAAGCAGCAACAGGAAGATTGAATACATTCCGCAAACAAAACAGGGATTCACCCAGGCCGGATGCTCATTCAACAAATGAAGATATGTCAAGTACAAGCAGAATGGGTTTATGCTAATGATTTGAGTATTGATTCCTACAGTTAAGGCCATGGCTATTAGTTACAACTGCTTATTTCAATGGGATGAGAAACATTCTATAAATGGGTTTATAAGTACTTATAACTGGTATTTCGGGCCATAACTGTAGCAACCTTTGGTCACATGGAGTTGAATGGGTGTAGAATGCAATCGTCATGAGCCATCGAAAGTTACGAGGTGGGCCCCCAGCAGGGATAGAATATGGGGATAGAATATAGGGAATATACTGGGATACAACGGGACATGACCAACTAACAAACTTGAAAACTATTTTTTTGTTGGCTAAGTTGGTTCAATTCACTTGGTCCACTAAGGGTTTATGGGGAATATAGCTATAGGATGCTATAGGTAATAGGGTGTACACACCAACTTGTAATTGGGGAGCCATTTTGTACCCCTGTTTATGGGTTTTGATGGTTGGAGATATATCCCCCATACAAGCGATACCTATTGACCAACCAGTACCGTGGGATGAGGTTATTTTTTTGTTGGCTCTCTGGCTCTCTGGGAGACGACAAGGCCGAAATTATAGCAAAAAATCTCTGCTATCTACAAATGTGTTCCTGGTTGGTGGTTTGGAACATTTTTAATTGTTCCATATACTGGGAATTTCATAATCCCAACTGACAAACTCATATTTTTCAGAGAGGTAGGTGGCTCAACCACAAACCAGCCAAATGTTTTCACATCCAATGTCCCAGATATGACTATGAATACATATGAGTCAAACTTTGCCCCTTCATGGGCCTTTAGGCAATGAAGCACTAAACGTTAAGGGAAACAAAGGGCCGCGCTTTTTTTGTGTTTTCCGAACAGAAAAAATGGGATTTGCAGCAGGGTACAGGTCACTAGTGAGTACTGTTAGATTGCCCATAGGATCCATGGAATCCATGGTGCTGGTATATTAATGCTAACATAAATGGGGTATATTGATGGGATCCATGTTACCATAGCAGCACCATGGATCCTATGGGTTGGTGGAGTCTTCCCATTGGGATTCACATCACGAAACCCGTGGGGATTTTTTCTGATGGTAAAAACCATGGTTTCCGGTGAAGATTTTCCCTTAAAACCAATCCATTGTGATGATATGTCCCAAAAGCCACCAGGCCACCAGGCCTTAGCCGGACAGCCCACAGATCAAAACAGCCGGATTTGACCAACCAAAATTGGGATATGAGGCCGGCTGGTGGCCCGTAGATAAAGTTGGTTTATAACCTGGTCAACTGAGGTTTATGGGGCAAATACCGTATTACAATGTATTCATGGGGTGAAACTAAGCCAACTTACACAACTTGCGGGGCTCGACATTGTAGATGTATTGAGCTATATTTTTATGGGATTCAGTTGCCAACTTATATTTCATCAGACCATTCCTCGCGAGAGAGGCATAGTTATTTTCACCCCAACCACATTGGTAACCGTCCCATCTACCCTCTGGTAATTTAACATAGCTATGGAAAATCACCATTATTAATGGGAAATTCCACTATTTCGACTGGGCCATGGCTTCAATAGCTATTTTGACATAACCAGAGGGTACATCAGTCTACATCCCCATCTATCCTTAGGCCCACAACGAACCGAACACAAGGTGCAGCTGGTAGCTCGTCACCTGCGCCGCCGCCACCCTCCGCCAGCTTTTTGAGGCGGGCAAGGTTCGAGTCGAGCTTTAGGAACTTTACTTTTCATGGGGATTTAAGTTGGATTTCAATGCTTTTTTCATGAATATTTCATGAATATATACAGTGTATATATTTTCTTTATATATACATTGATTTTTATATATACACAATTTATAAACCAGTTTGGATTTACTTGTGATATATAAGCCAACAATCATAGTGATTGAACCAATAATGGATATGGAAACTGGGTCAATCTTAGTTTTGATACGCCAAAAAACGAAACGGGCGCGTTTGGGACTTATCACCAGGACTCGCCGCTGATTCCTCAAGTCTATTGGGAACTTCATAATCCCAACTGACGAACTCACTCCATCATTTTTGCAGAGGGGTAGGTGGCTTAACCACCAACTAGATTTGATCTTACCATTAAAAGCTTGGGTTTTCTCTAGTTTTCCATAGAATTTCCATGGATGTTCCATGATTTTCCAAGTCAAGGTGGGGCTCGGCAGTTGTAATTTGGTGGACTGTATTCCGTTAAACCAGGTATATCCCCCATAAACCCACCTAGGTGGCTATTTTAATTAATATAGTCTATAATTTCATATTATAGAAAAAAAAAGCATTCCATTTGATTTCTATTTTCCATTATCTTCCTAGATATATATCATTATATTAGGTTAATATGGTAGTCAAATAATGTTAATATATGTTAATATGCTTGTTTACAAGTGATTTTTATCAACTTTACCCCATGGTTCCATGCTGCCTCCCTCCATGCCTTGAAGGCCACCCACTGCACCCCTGGATGAGGTGCGGATGGATCAGGCACTCCATGGTATGCTAAACGGTGCTTAACATTCTGAGAGGGTGCCTTGGAGGCCCCCAACTCCCAACAAACATGTGCAACATATGTGCAACATCCATCAACATCCACCATGGCATCATGGTTTCTTTCTGTAGGGTGCTTAAATCAAAAATGGGGGAAGGGATTAACATGGATTAACTAGCAATGTGACCAGAAATGGGTGAAGAAAAATACAAAGAATTGGCTGGTTGTCCCATCCAACTGGATACGTTATGGGCCCCATAGTTGGATAAGTTGACAAGTTGATTGAAAAGTAGGATTTAAATGGATTTAAGGTCGAGATGTCGAACTAGTCATGTTTTTTTTTTCAACAAACACACATAACTATCATATTTGGGAGGTGCACATATATATTGTTGTATAAACAAACACCTGGTGTAGTATAGATGAGGGTTATCATAGATATATCATGACACATCTGTAGTTGGATGGTGCACACAATTTTTCCATCAGGTATTCCACAGCCTCTCGTTCCTTGGTTCGGTGTAGAAGCACGGACCTTTTCAACCATAAGAGCATTTTCCCCCTATCTGTGGGGCTGCCAGGCTGCCACGCTTGTTTTCATGATAGTGTACCCCCGATCTGAAGATGAACGCCTATTCTTGGAAAGTGTCCCAATGCTGGCCCTATGCATCCGTTTCAAGTCATAGGATGGTGCATAACCACATAACCATTTCATACCCATTAAATCACTTTATAACTTTCAACAGTTATACAACCAGTGCATACTTCAAACCATTACATACCCATTAATTAACTGTTCATAACCATGACATACTTCAGTCCCTTCAGGAGCAACACGTTTTCTAGAGATTTTTGTTCGAGTGGGATCCCCGGGATCCGGAATGAAGAGATCCAGGAGAAAAAACGTTGCTTTCCAGGGGCATCTCATATTTCGGGAATGGGATTACAAATCATATATACATATATATATATATATGGGTAAATTATAACGACCTCACTGCGACCTCACTGGAAGTCATGGTTAATAAGGGAAATCATCCCCAAATGGCCTTAATTAATCTTAATTATACTTTACCCATATATATATATATATGTATATGTCCATATAATTATGTTAATATTTATATGCAAAATCTGAGATGTGCTACTTTCCAGGTCTTTGGAAGTCTCTGTCCTCTCTCTCTCTCTCTCTCCCCGTGATGTAGACATGATATATTTACACCACTCTGTAGACTTACATAAATCATCATGAATATATGTTTCTTTTATCACCCCACCTGGCAGGTGGGCTCCAACGCCGCTGTGGATGGTGGCAGCTCGCGAGGTTGCACCGAAATCCTGTAGTTTTATCAAAAAAAAGATCGGTGTTAAGTTTTCTGCACCAAAAAATGACTTTGGGGATGTAATGAATTTCTAATCAGCTATGATAGTTGCTTGGTGATTACTAGCATCTGTTGGTGACTTAAACATCGTTGGTAGGGTTTTTTTAACCATCAACAATCTGGGATTTGAGGATTGTTTCAATGCTATTGAGATATGGGTATAATTAGAATTAGAATGTGTTTTTATTGAACACTTGGCTGACTAGTTACTTACTATGTTTTTCGATTATCATTATTATTAAACAACAAAATACGGTGATATAATTACAAATGACGGTTGGTCGATTAATATCCGGAGTTCTTAAGCTACTTGTATGACATCATGGGATTCCTGACGTGGGAGCATGTTTTTTGGTTTGAAGTACCTTTAGGATCCGTTAGGTAATATTCGGGGGAAACCTTATTATTATAACTGATTATTAAGACATCATGGGGAATCTTTTAAGACAGCTTATTATTTTGCCATATCTGGGAATATACTAGCCAGTTTTAAACTCTTAATGGCATTGGGGGCTGTCTTGTTAGAGGTATTTTTGGCCAACATGCCACCCCCAGAAGAATCCCAACTCAACCTTAACAAATCCCAATTAGGTATACAAGAGGATAAAAAGAAACCATGGGAATCTTGTGGGTTTTGCATGGGGTTCGTTTCCCCATTTTTGGGAATTTGCTGTTTTTTTTCTAGCTTTTCTTAGGTGTAAGTTTAAGTTGGTTTTTGATGGGGGCGCGGCCCATTTTCGGGAATTTATTGGGTTTTGTTTTGCTTTTCTTAGGTTTTTGATTTTGGTGCAACCTATTTTTTGGAATTTGTTGGGAATTGTTTGGGAATCAGTTGGGAATCCCTCGGATGTGCTTGGCTCATTTTTGGGAGTTCTTTTAGGTTTTTGTGGGATTTTGTTCGGTTTTTGTGAGGATAATTTAGGTTTTGGTGGTTGAATGGGATGATACTAAAACCATGCACGCACGTAATGCACGCACGTAAAAACCTGCAATATGATATGCACATTTTTCATTTGGGGTGGGGTTGGGGTGGGGTGGGTTGGGGGTAATAATGTTCATGTCAACTTGAACACACATAGCTTGTATGGTGTGCATAGGGCTACAATATACATCTCTGTCATTTGGGGTGGGGTTGGGGTGGGGCGGGTTGGGGGTACTAACGTTCATGTCAACTTGAACACACATGGATTGTATGGTGTGCATAGGGCTACAATTTGCATCTCTGTCATTTGGGGTGGGGTTGGGGTGGGGTGGGTTGGGGGTAATAACGTTCATGTCAACTTGAACACACATGGATTGTATTGTGTGCAAAGGGCTACAATATGCGTCTCTGTCATTTGGGGTGGGGTGGGGGTAATAACCTTCATGGCAACTTGAACATACGTCCTGCTACGCTGTGGAATCTTCTCTTGCACTTGCGCACATACGTCCTGCTACACTGTGGGATCTTCTCTTGCACTTGCGCACATACGTCATGCTACGCTGTGGAATCTTCTCGTGCACTTGCGCACATACGTCCTGCTACGCTGTGGGATCTTCTCTTGCACTGGCGCACATACGTCATGCTACGCTGTGGGATCTTCTCTTGCACTTGCGCACATACGTCCTGCTACGCTGTGGGATCTTCTCTTGCACTTGCGTGCATACGTCCTGCTACGCTGTGGGATCTTCTCTTGCACTTGCGCACATACGTCCTGCTACGCTGAGGGATCTTCTCTTGCACTTGCACACATACGTCATGCTACGCTGTGGGATCTTCTCTTGCACTGGCGCACATACGTCATGCTACGCTGTGGGATCTCCTCTTGCACTTGCGCACATACGTCATGCTACGCTGTGGGATCTTCTCTTGCACTTGCGCACATACGTCCTGCTACGGTGTGGGATCTTCTCTTGCACTTGTGCACATACGTCATGCTACGCTGTGCGATCTTCTCTTGCACTTGCGCACATACGTCATGCTACGCTGTGGAATCTTCTCTTGCACTTGCGCACATACGTCCTGCTACGCTGTGTGATCTTCTCTTGCACTTGCGCACATACGTCATGCTACGCTGTGGGATCTTCCGACCGGAATTGTTCCTTGCCCCGGCTTTGTGTCGGTCTTCTCTAACTTCGATCTCAATCTTCTAATCTCCATGGCGGCCTTGGAACTGCAGCTTTCCAAGCGATGTCCAACTTGGCCGCATCCGAGACATGTGCGAGGCATTCGATCTTAAACTTTGTCAATGTTACATTCGTGCAAACACTCAAAAAACTGTTCAACATGAAATCTAGATT
>CAMXCT020003462.1:50000-63949 GCA_947184155.2 Cladocopium goreaui
TCAATTGGAGCTAGCAATTCTCGGTACGAAAGACTCTGCCAATGAGTTGATGGCATTGCAAAAAAGGTCACTGTCCTATCACTGTTTTGTTTCTTCCGTCGCTTGTGGTCATCCAAGGCTCTTCTCGCTGCATCTGGCCCCTAGGCTTCCGCAGTTTTGCATTCCAGTGAAGAATCGCGGCTGGTTCCGATGATACTGATGTTTCTGTACCTCTGCAGCAAGAGGTGTCTGCTGTTATACAATATGAAGAAAGCGACAAAATGAAAATACGCTGTGTCAATGGAGCTTGCAAGTCTCACTGAGAAAGAGTTTGAAAATGAGATGATGCCACTGCAAATGCAACAAAGGAAAGGTAAAGTCACTGCATTGCTTAGTTTGTTCATGTCACCTGCGCTCCTCCAAGCTAACTAATGTCCTTCTGACCTGAAAACATCTGCGCGGGATTCCGCGCGCGCGGAATCCGCGCGGCCATGTCAATTATTGGCATGGTTCTGGTCTCAATCATAAACGAATATAATATATTTATATATATTGTAAATCTGATCAAGTCCGTATCTTATCTTCAAGAGGATGCTTGCACAAAAACGAATGTAAATGGTTGGATGCTAGGCAAGTGCTGCCTTTTTGGTGTTTCGGACTTGTTTCTGACTTGTCTCTGACCTTTCCCGGTATCCTCTTCAACTTCAAAAAAAAGCAGCACGGGCAGCCAAACGAGAAACACTGTTAGTAATAGTCAAAGAAAATTGATTACTAGTACTCGAAATACTAGTACTAGTGCTACTAGTACTAGTACTAGTACTAGTAGTGTAGTAGTAGTAGTAGTAGTAGTAGTAGAAGTAGTAATAGTAATAGTAGAAGTAGCAATGATAAGAGATGAGGTGGATGGATGGATGGATGCTAGGCAAGTGCTGCCTTTTTGGTGTTTCTGACCTGTTTCTGACCTTTCCCGAAGTCTTCTTCAACTTCAAAAAAATAAGCACGGGCAGTCAAGCTAGGAACAATTTTAGCGAAAAGGCTGTCGCTATTAAGCCACCTTGAATTAAAACAAAAAAACGAGGACATGTGAGAAATGAATTCGCCAGAAGGCGGGCCCCAAGTAGAATGCGAATTTCGACCGCTTTCGGGAACCAACATTTTGCAAACACCCCATATATATATATTATATGTGTAAAAATGTTTATATATGAGTATATAGATATAGTCATACAGTAATAGTGTATATACATATTTATTTACACACATAGATACTATTAAGGCCTGATTGTTGAGGGGCGTTTAGTCTTGACA
The DNA here is from genome assembly GCA_947184155.2 of Cladocopium goreaui. Taxonomy (NCBI): domain Eukaryota; class Dinophyceae; order Suessiales; family Symbiodiniaceae; genus Cladocopium; species Cladocopium goreaui. Next base: position 51,288 of record CAMXCT020003462.1, read on the forward strand.
ACGGTTTTTTTCACCCCAAAAACACATTTTTTTAGTGGGACCATTGACTGGCCAGTGTTTGAACTAGAGAGACCCCACTACTTTCGTTTGAAAAGTATTCAAGTTGTGATGATTTTTTACCGTGATTCACGTGGCCGGATTTTTGGCCATTGAACTTCCGAGTCTTGGGCTTTTACCCGGTAAGAATCTGGTCAACCTCAAGACTTGTTCGCGCAAGTGGTGGGTAGGATGTGGCTGGTGCCCAGCTCATGGCAGGATCGTCATGAAAAAAACTCGTAGCCATCTTACTACAATGTGAGGCCCCGGCCACGAAATCGCGTGAAAAGTTGGTGCACATAACTCCAATTTCACTATGGTTTATGGTACTTATAACTATTGTCACTGGGGCGAATCTAAACCAACTTATAACTGGGGGAGGCCACATTGTAGGTCAACCTTGGTCATACTTTAGGACTTTAATTTTTTGCATTATTTTGCTATAAACAGGAAAAACTACTAACCAGCTAAGTTTTTGTTGTTTTGTAGGGTATCTCAGACTGGCATGATTACCCGTTTAGATTGCCATTAAAATTGGTGTATACTAGACATTTCCAGACACACCTATAGAAACATGTATGTTTTTGCTTTGTCTCCACTATTATACCTCCAATAAATCACCATTCTCCGCAGTGAAATTCCTTATGTGTTCAATGACCATTTCAGGACCTAAATTGAAGGTACCCACCATATATAAGGCCCTTAATTTAGGCCTAAATTTCAGGGGATATACCCACAATTTCTATGGCCAAAAATATGATACTAACTTACCTCCAAAATCGGATTTCCCTATGTTAGGAGGTACACAAAGCTGGTGATCTGGCGCCAGGTCTAGAGCAAGAATTGGATCCACAGCTCGTGCGGCGCTCGGGACCCACCAAATCTTTACTACGATGCAGGCGATTTGGTTGATTTGGGGGGAATATGCCACGAAAACTGGTTTGATTGGCGGTTTCTATGGTTGATTGGCTAACTGTGGAAAATGGTCACTTTTAATAGGTAAATCAACTATAAATGAGCCATTTTCAATAGCTATGTTAGATTACCAGAGGGTAACTATGGTTGATTGGAGGGAATATGGGTTGAACTGGCTAGCGGGATCTACAAGCCAACAATCATCAACAGTCTGTACCTAATCAAACGTTGCTGGTTTATAAAATATAGATTAACTCTGGTTTATGGTAGACACATCCTATAGATCATGGGGCTACAAAAGACAACTGAGGGTTACCACCTGGCTGGTGCGGCTGGTGGTTTCCTCTGGGGAATCATCCCCACCAAGGTGTCCTTTTTTTTTGTATGCCAAGGCTGCCAAGGTGTCCCCGGGAGTTGGTTAATTTCATTACAACTGGGAGTCATGGAGAATCGAGGCCCGGTGGACTTCGACAAAAACCAGCAAAATTTGTGGTTTCAATCATGTAAAACAACAAACAGCATGAGTGAGAATGACCAAATATTTGGTCGGACGTCTGTGTCACTTTTTAACTCTGAAGTATTTCGCTTCGAATCATTTTGAATCATCACTTTTGGCCCAGTTTGCCGAGGTATGAGCTATAGCAGATATTGGGGGATGGCCATGAACCCAACCACAGAATGGGATGGCTAAAAATTCATGGATGATGGATTCCCTCTTTCAGGGATGGATGACCATAAAACACTCATAGTAAGTTTGTTGTTTTATCCTACAGGATGGGGCCCCAAGATAGCTAAGTTGGTTTATAAGTGGCTTAACAATGGTTTATGGTAGATATAACCATAGTTCATGGGGATTATAATGGTTTATAAACCAACTTATAACTTGGGGCCCCCATCCTGTAGTAAGTTTGTTGCTTTATCCTAGTATATGTCCATTCTATATCACCAAAAACTCTTGTTTAAGTGAATTGAATTCCATATTGATCATATTGATCATATTCTTGTGGGTTTATATGCCCATCATCATGGAACTTGACAATAGCACAATTCATGACGTCAAAAGAAGGCCATCATTATGCTCCAAAAAGATGCCGAACAGTGTGAAATCTGCGAGGTTTCTCACATGGTTTAGTGCTACCTTTGTAGTGGTTGTTATAGCGGTATCTTTTTAGTTGGGATATTGAAAACAATGGAAGACTATGGAAACTATGGAAAGCTGCATCCAACCAACCAGTTGCCAAATTATCGACATGTCTTAAAACTTATCTAAGTTCAAGATAGGTGCTTGATATCCAGCTATAAGATAGGTACGCTACGCTTGGTACGCTTGGTGCACTTGGTACGGTATGCTTGGTGCGCTTGGTACGCTTGGTACGCTTTGGCTAGGTACGCTTGGTACGCTTAGTAAGGTACGTTTGGTACGCTTACCAACCGTACGGACCTGACCAACCGTACCAGTGAACCGTACCACCGTACCGTACCAGATTAAGGGGTGGGTCAAGGGAGGGGCGTTTTGGATGTACCAATACTAAAAGTATTGGTACATCCAAAACGCCCCTCCCTTGACCCACCCCTTAATCTGGTACGGTACGGTGGTACGGTTCACTATATGGTTCACTGGTACGGTTGGTACGGTCGGTACGGTTGGTAAGCGTACCAAACGTACCTTACTAAGCGTGCCAACCGTACCAACCGTACCGTACCACATGTACCAACCGTACCGTACCAAGAAAACCAAACCTACCAGCCGTCCGTACCAGACATGATTGGATCTTACTTAAGGCCTCTACCACCTATCTTGAACCTAGCTAACTTAAAACCACGATCCTGAATTCGAGTCGTGCCTTTACTCTTGGGTTTGGGAAAACAGAGGCCCCACATAACAATCTTAATTGGGAAAATGATGATTAATTGTTTGATTTTCTGGTTATCTTATTTTCAAACTAACAAATCCGAATGGTGACAAAGCTGATTGCGTTAGATGCATCCATGCTTGCAGGGAATACATCCCATGAGCTTGCCATGAATGGAACAATGTTGTCCCCCTGTGGGATAGGATGGTTCCATTCAATCGCAAGGTGGGCCCCACTAGATTAAGTTGGTGTGTAACTTGATTAACTAGTTGTTTTCGGGGATCAAATTGAATTTATTAGGTTTCTAATAGACAACAACCAGGGGGGTTTATCCCTCGTGGGGATGGGGACTTCACAAGTTGGGGGTTTCTTGAAATGGCGGATCTCTAAGTCACCATGGTCTCATGACTTGGAACATTGATTGGCAAGGGAAAATCTTCACCGGAAACCATTGTGTTTTTACCATGAAAAAAAAGGGCTTCCCGGTTAAGATTTTCCAAAAAAAAACCTTAATCCAGAAAAATTGGATGATTTGGGTACACCCCATGTGTGTAGCAAAGCTCCATTTTTCAGTGTCGCCACGTGTCATCGCTAAAAACCATGAAAGAAAGGGCCATCAATTGGGCAATCCGGTCCTTTTTGGGGGGAACATCCCCACAGGAGGATCCGCGAAGTCATTGATGATCTGAAATTTCTCAGGTAACGGTAACATTGCATGTTATCACCTTTAAACAATGTTATCATAAGGTAAGTGATTTTTCAGTGATGAATGTGATGAACATATTTCTGGTATTTTCAGGTGATATTTCAGGTTGTTAAGTTGCTATGTCGTTAGCTGCAGGGCCCAACATGTGTTTTGACTCAGTGCCCGAGGGTCTAGGATGCAACAAGTGTTTTGAAACTTGCCGACTAGGACTAAAACACATGTTTGGGAAATCCTTGGAAATTCAGAAAATCCAGCGGGTGTCAATCTAGACGTGCCCTTTTTTCCTACTTGTGCCACCCCTGGAGATTTGTCAGCAACAATTTCTCCGCAATTTTTCATTGAGTTTTGAAATTCCATCAAGTTTTTACCAAGGTTGTGACATTTCATCAGGTTGTCACCAGGCTGTGAAGGTTTTCATCAAGTTTTCACCAGGTTTTCACGAGGCTATTTCCAAAAGTTTTCACCAGGCTGCACTAGGTTTTCAAACAGATTTCGACCGCTTTTTTGACCAGGTTTTCACCAAGTTTTCACCAGGTTTTCACCAGGTTTTGAAAATTCACCAGGTTTTCACCAAGTTTTCACCAGGTTTTCACCGAGTTTTCACCAGGTTTTCACCAAGTCTTCACCAGGTTTTCAAAATTCACCAGGTTTTCACCAAGTTTTCACCAGGTTTTCACTAGGTTTTCACCAAGTTTTCAGCGCGTTTTCACCAAGTTTTCACCAAGTTTTCACCAGGTTTTCACCAAGTTTCACCGAGTTTTCACCAGGTTTCAACCAAGTTTTCACCTGGTTTTGAAAATTCATCAGGTTTTCACCAGGTTTTGAAAATTCACCAAGTTTTCACCAGGTTTTGGTCCAATGAGATTTTCGATCCATTTTCAGCATGAAAACACATAATATTCACCAAAAAGTAGGCTCAAAACACTTCTTTTGGTGAATTTGGAACCTGTAAAACACTTCTTCGTGTTCGCAACAAAGAAATCACCAGGTTTTCACCAAGTTTTGAAAATTCACCAGGTTTTCACCAAGTTTTGAAAATTCACCAGGTTTTCACCAAGTTTTGAACATTCACCAGGTTTTCACCAAGTTTTTGAACATTCACCAGGTTTTCACCAGGTCTGGAAATTTCACCAGGTTTTCACCAAGTTTTGAAAATTCACCTGGTTTTCACGCAGTACCTATCTCCAAAGTTCATCGGATGTTCGTCAGTTATTTTACAGTCAGCCCGGTGTTCATTAAAATATGAATTTTGAAATGTCACCAGGTTTGCGCAAGGAGCGAAAAGACCAAGCGAGCGTCAAAAATGATAACATGTGACCTGGATGTGCTTCCAAAATATCATATCATATCAATATCAAATCCCATTGAGATGCTTGTACTTATACTGACAATCTCAGCTTTTCATATCCAACCAAAAATTTCTAATTAGTTATTGTACGGTGGAACTTCCTGATACCACATGGTATTCACATGTATTTACAAATCATATTGAGGTCAGTAAAGTCAGCTGCCTTCAGTGGCATGTATCCAGCATTGAACTAAACATGCAGCTGAGGGATATCTTAAACCATCTTAAACCCACTGCAGAGGCTGCAGCATCAACAAGTGTTTTTGTTCAGCTAATTTTGGGCCAAAACACTTATATGTATTTTACGACTCTTGGAGCGCTCCCAAAACACTTCTTTGGTTTTGATATACCGTCTCGGTCTGGACAACCCCAACTTAGCAACTTAACATTTCAGGTTTGTCATTGTGGTTGATAACTTTATCCTATATTTCGAATGACAACATGCCAGTTTTTCCGCCAGGTGACATATTAGAAGGAATACTTGGACGACTATAGGCCTAATTATAAATTTTGGTTGTAGATGTTGTAATTCATGTTTGACATGGGATATACATTACATAAGAATACTTAATATGTATATGTATGTATCTATGTTTAAGATTATTTAAGTGCCTTAGTGAAATTGTGCATGCATACATGCGGTGTGCACAGTGCTTCCATATTGCAATAAGCATATAGTGTATGTGCATCATATTATGTTTAAATACTTTTACGTGTTTATACATTTCACCCAATGTGGTTAATGTTATTTGGAATAGTGTGTTCAATGATGTTTGAATATACATGAATATGGATATGGGTTTTAAACCACTTTTTAGCTAGGCTGTGAATCCAAGGAAGCTTCTAAAGGAAGGCAGCTTCTGACAGAGTTTCAGGCTTACCCCCACGACTTAATTGGGGGCACCAAATGCCGATCTTTCGATTTTCTGTGAGATTCCCTGGCCAGCGATGAACTGGTATGATTTTAGTTGATGATGTGGAACCCCAAATAACTCGTGCGAAATGGATCAAAATAATCAATATAGAAAATGGCCTCCCTATCCCAATCCACCAGCCCAAGAAGCAGTTGAATGTCAACACTTGACCAGACATTGCGAGGGTTACATTGGCAATTGGATCTGAAAATCTACGATGCGTTTCGATCAATGCCACGTGCCGTTCAGCAAACCACACGAGTTGCCTTGAGATGGGAGGTATAGTGGGGAGTAATCCGAGTACTGAAAAGTATGATCCCTGGTGGGCGCAGGCGCAAACCAGGGGATTCTGCAATAAAACTCAGAAATGCCCTTTTTCTGGTAAAACTGTGCGCTCAAACTAATTCCTTTCTTTTAATTTATATACTTTCTCATTTCCTTCAATCCGCAAGGGCTCTCAGTTGTATCCTTGTTCGTTCTTGAAGCGCAAAAGTTCCTGCAAGCGCCGACAAACCAGGCTTATTTGATCGGAAAAAGGACGATGTCGGCATTGTTTTTTTTGGCAGAGGCTAGCCTGTTTAGGCATGTTGCTGTTCCTTTATTGCAGTGTTCAAAGGGGCTTGTTTAAAATCGGAAGAGCGTTTTACAACACCATAGTTTGAGGTGTTTTTGGGGGTATATGAAAATTTGACATTCATTCAGAGTTCATCTCAAGAAATCCATCACCTCAATTTGCCATAGTCATATTCGAATGGGTCTTGCGTTCTCAAAAATGTGGTCGGGCGCACAATTTTGCAGGGCTGAGAGAGTTGAATCTAAGCTTAAAGAACGACAGAAAAGAATGAGTGGCAAAAACAAATCCTTGTACAGAGCCTAGCCGACGCGCACTAATGTGCAGATCTGTTTTGTAAAAAATTTGTGTTGGCGCAAAACTGGGTTGCAAGACCTTCAAGACATCACACTCTTTTTGTAGATGCACCATGTGGTTGGAAACAAATTTGCAGGGATGAAGCAAGTTCATTCCCGTGTGTTGCGTTGGCAGTTTGGAGTGGCACGTTCTTGATCTGAACTTGGCCCTTCGTTGTTGCAGTTCATTATAGTTTTTTTTGCGTCCATGCCCCAGCCCTTGAGCAACATGATTCAACAAAGAAAACGTTATCCAACCACCACTCATCCAGTGAAATTATATTCGGACAAGGTAGTACTGATAGCAGCTGCCCGAACGAGGAACGTCAATACCAAACGAACTAGAGAACGGAATTTCTAAATAGAAGGCTGGCAATTCAGCGATGCAGATCTCATGTGTGATGGCCCCGGCTTGTGTTCATTCTTGCTAAATACGTTCACCATTTTTTGTTCCGCAAAACCTGTTCCAAAGTAATACAGCATTGCAGGGAAATTTCATGCGTATGGAATTGGAGGTATCCAACCACCGAAATGCACGGCGGCCCACTCGAGGCAGCAGTCATTGAAGCCAGTTACGCCGCACAGACAGAGGCACGCGTTCTCCAGCCAAGAATCAGATAGTGTTCTTTGGCTTTCGATTGGGAAAATTGCATCCTCGTAGTTGGGTGAAGTTCTCCTGTTTTAAATTGTGACTTAATGCTTTGAATTCATGCAAATCTTACCCGTTTCTTTGACGTGCAGACTGCCCGCGCTCATGAAGAGGAGGACATGTTGCGACAGGCCGCGCCCGGCGTGTGGGCTGAAGTTTGGAGATGTGTTTGGAAACCATACATTTCTTTATATTTATTTTTATTTATACATTTAAATTACTAAACAGTTTATACATATTTATCAATGTATTTCCATGTATATGTATGTTTTACATATATATATATATAAATATATATATATATATAATATATATAATATATATAATATATATAATATATATAATATATATAATATATATAATATATATAATATATATAATATATATAATATATATAATATATACATTCATAGGACTCATCCGATATATAATATATATAATATATATAATATATATAATATATATAATATATATAATATATATAATATATATAATATATATAATATATATAAATGTATGTTTATTTACTTGTACAACTTTATATTTCACAAACATAGATTATACTTGTAGTAGGTGTTTCTATATCGTCAACATTACAAAATATGTATTTATACATATGCATTATTCTGCATTATATTCATTTGTTTTCATTAGGCATATGTATATGTTTTTTAAATATATGGAAATATACACACTATGACATTGTGCTTATATATGCTCGGACACGTGAAAAAATCCATTTTGGTTCTCTTCCATACCAATTCCCGCGTTCAAATTTCAGCCACACAATGGCAGGCCTTGTGTTCACCATAAAGGGGTGTTAGATTTCAGAGATATTTGAAACCTTGGTTCTAGCCACACGGCCGTCTAGGGATTAGCACCATGATGCACCATGTAGTTTCCATATACATTTATATGTACATGACGCATTGATGTGTTGTTTGGCATTGATATAAACGGTCATCAGCCGAATCAGTGAGACGTCGATAATGTGTACTGTGTATGGCTACAGCCCAGAATACCGGTACGGTGAGCCCCTGCGTGACAAATCATGATCTCCCCGAATTAACTGGTCCCATAGTTACAGGGTGGGCCCCCAAACGATAGCTAAATTGGTAAACATAACTTGGTTTATGTGGGATATAGTTTCACATAGTTTCACTATAGGTAAGGGTTTTGATAAAACAACTGATGGAGCACCTTGTATTTGCTATAACAACATCCCCCCAAAAAAATAGAAACATCTTCAGCCCAGCAAAAAATAACATGTTGAGTTGAAACTGTTCTGACTTGTAGTTTAGTTGACATTTGTTTCTTTCCCTTAAAAAAAACATCGCAGGCGATGGAAATTTCCCGGCAAGAAGAAGAGCTGGGCATCCCAAGAGCCATGGGTGATGATGACATGAGGTGATAGTGGGCCCAGTTTATTCCAGTTAAAAGTGCTAAATTTAATGGGATTTAATAGGGTTTCATTGGGATTTACCTAGCAATGGGGATGAAATGGGATATACCCCCTGGTAAATTAACAGTTCGACCCTGAAAATCACCAATGTTGAATGGAAACTAGTCTTCCAACCTGGTAAATCAACTGCCAGGGTCGAACTGTTAATATACCAGAGGGTCATTTTTTAATTCATAAACTGGCCATTTATATAATTCAATTATAATTCATATTTTATATCATTTTTTTAATATCTAAGATATCTATAATGTATAATCCCAGACAACCAGTAGATCCATTTATAATTTATAATTCCATTTATAGAATGTATAATCCCATTGAAGTAACAAGTTATAACTAATGGCCATGGCCATGTCTGTGGACATTCCCATTGTCCTTGATTGTATTAATGCGGATCACTATGTAAACTTGTTCAGAATTGGTTTCTTCAAAAATTATTGGGTTTACTCTCAATGACTTTCGGTAAAAATGACGGTTAATGGGAGGAAAAAAGGCAATTTAGCTGTGGGGATTTGACCACATCCGGTGATTGAATCCAACCGGCAGTTTCTGCTCATCCTGTGGCCAACTGACCTGAGGGCACCTGAGGGTTTAGGATTTTGTTGAGTTAGTTGCCCCTTTTTTAGACAACAGTTCACACTTAAGGTATTCTTCAGATTCCATAGTAGAAGCGACATTGCAGACATTGCAAATCAACTTACCGCTGGGGGGACGTTTTTTTCAAAATTGTATCGTTCTAAAATGTCGGGCGCTTAGCCAGATGGCGTACTATTACAAAGGGATTAATCTGGATGATGAATTCAAGGATTTCGAGGATTTTGGGTATTCTGGAAAACCAAGAAATGGGTTTTGTAATTACTTCCCATGTCCAGTTGGCAAGATGACTCCCCAGTCGAATCACAATTCCCCAGGTAAGATGTCACTACTCAGGGAAAAATCATGAACATACATCGAGCTTTTGAGTTGTGTAATCACATAGATCATATGATGAGATCACATCGTGTTTTGCTGGTTGTGTATTGAACAAATATCAATAAATACAATGTAAGGAAGTATGCCGATGCAGGTCTTGTTGTTGTATTTGTTCGTTTGTCGGATTTACATATTGGACTCGTATAGGACTTATTTCTGAACTGTTTGTTGGATTTGTTGGTTTTGTTATTCTTCTTGAAAGTTTTGGGACTTTATATCATATTCATGCTGGTTCATCATACTCGGTCAGACATGTTTCTCATGACAACGTCATCATACTTGTTGCATGCCATGTGGTGACCAGTTTTTCCAGCTGGTTTGTCGATTGGAAGGCTGGGTGACACCCTGCAACCTTTGGTTTCCTTCCAGTCGCCCTTAGTGATTTTCCTCTTTACTGGCAGCCGTGATGCTGCCGGCTGCTACCGGAGCGTATCCTGCCGTGTTTGTCTTCGGAGTGAATAAACTGCTACCCAGCTGATTTGGTTTGCAGTGGATGCTGACTTCAACTGTAACAAAAAGCGCATGGGATGCCGCCCCAAACCAGAGCCACTCGGAGAAGCGCATGGGAAAGAACAGACTCTGACGGGTCAGATGCTTGGTTGATGGCTGTTTCGCTGACAGGCCTGCTTCTGACCAGCTGTCGTCAATTTGATTTCTGCTACAGCAGTCGTGCCCCTGTAACATCCATTTTGGAAACGTGCAGAAACGAGACGTCCAGATTTTGACAAACGTCCAGAATCGTGATTTACAAATTGCGGTAGCTCGTCTATTAAGTTTAAATAGACATGGAACATGCCTAAACTACTATATATATAGAGCCAACCGCTCATTAGAGTAGCTTATGGAGTGTTTGCTATTCACAATGGATGTGGAAGGCAGGCGGCAATCAATCTGTAATTAGTTGGGTCAGTCAGACAATGACCAATCTCCATGTTGCCCTGCCACAAAACAGGCGTTGGGATGCGTTGGGGTGTTAGCCAAAATGATTTTTGGCGGTTGAACCCCTAGTTCTGTTGGATGAATCTTCCATTGTTCCCCTTAGAGTTTTTTGGTTGGTCAACACCCTTGTTTTCTTTGAGGAAACCACCCAGCATGCTGTTGCTTTGGGATTTTCTTGCCGAAACAAGCCCAGGCGACGGCAAAATCAAGCCCTGCGTGAACAACAGGAAGCCGAACTTCAGGTGGGCTGAGCTTGGCATTTTGAAAGCTCGGGCCACAATCAGTGCACGCATTGATGATGATGATCATGATGATGATGATGATGATGATGATGGGATCGTTTCGTTGGAAAACATGGTTTTGACATGGTTTCTCCATAAGATATATTTTGTTTCGATTGATTCTAACTTGCTTGCTTTTGTACGAATCATAAATGTAACGCGATTGACCACTTCGCCATGGCCATGTCGTTCAAATCACATGGATGGGGGGTCCATGGGGGATCCCCAATAGCTGGATGTGTTTGTTCATGGAAATCCTTTTTATAAATGGATGATAGCTACTTGGTGGCTCATCCCACTTAGTAAGTGGGTTATAACCCCAATTATAAGTGGATTAACCCTACTTATCCCATTTCTAACTGGGGTTACAACCCACTTGCTAAGTGGGATGAGCCACCAAGTACGATTAATTACTCCCACGTCCGACTTAGGAAAGCTCCATTACTCTCTGGTAAACATACAAAAAAAACTATGGAACATCACCATTTTATAGCTGGGTAAATCAACTATTTCGACTGGGCCATTGAAACAATAGCTATTTTGACATCACTAGAGGGTATATCCATCAATATCCTAGTATTATCCCATTATTATCCCATTATCATCCCATCATTAAACCATATAGTAAACCATATCAAACCATATTAAACCATAGTAAACCATAGTAAACCATAGTAAACCCATTAAACCTCCATTAAATCCCATTAGTTTTCCCATCAATATCCCATTATAAACATACGATCAATCCAACCCCCTTTGTCACCCGCAGTGTAGGTAACAACTGTGAAGTGACAACGGACGTGCGCCCTGAAGTCTTCAAACACGATGTCCTTTCACCTCTTTTTCTAGTCCAGGACTTGAACATTTTGAACAAGCGATTGCCCCTTTTTTTCGAAATGCAGAAGTGAATCATCCGCAGATAGAAAAAACCTGTTATTACCTGTTTGGCGTCACACTCATCCTCAGCCATGGCATGCACTGACTTAGAATGATCAACATCTCCGGAGAACATCACGCCGCTGGCGACCTGAATGTCACCAATGAAAGTCCGCTGGCGTCCTGATTTTTTTTTGTTCAATCCCATTGAAAACACAGCTTTGATTGCCAGAATATTTGAGATGAATTCATTTTTTTACTGTAAGATTTCAATTCAATGTAAAGTACCATGCATGTGTCATACGTGAAGGACCTGAACAAAGATGTTATTGCCCACTATTGTTCCATGATGTCTGGTGGGGGTTTGGAACATGAATTTTATTTTCCATTTCATATATGGGATAATCCTTCCCATTGACGAACTCATATTTTTCAAGATGGTACTTGCACCACCAACCAGATAATTTTACAACAGGTTATTTATAACATTTTATAACCATAATAACAGGCTTATAACAGCTTATCAACCATTATAACCATAATAGTTTATGTTGAAACCACCAACCAGATATATACTGAATCATTTGTTGTTTGACTAATGTATACATATATCTGGAAACCACCAATCATTTGTTTACTAACCAGATATATTATATTTATTTGAAACCACCAACGTAACCAGATGTTTTTTGTTCCATTTTTGAAACCTCCAACAAAAAACTCTGTGCTTTTGAAACCTCGTGGTGATCAGGATATGTTTCTCTTAAAAGACCTTCCAGGGAAAACATGGGAACGCAGGTTGAAA
>CAMXCT020003463.1:0-63935 GCA_947184155.2 Cladocopium goreaui
TAGGGGGTGGCCTACTTAGTGGCGAGCATGAATATGATATTTTTCTGCAAAATCTTGCGCAAACCAAGGTGTATGGCCCATCGCTTGCGATGACTGATAACTGGGAAGACCATATCACCCAGCTTGGCCTTACCAAAACTGTGCATGAGTATGTGATCTATCAGCTACTCTCCACGGCAGAAGGATGGACAGTGTGGCGAGATTTTCTCCCTGAACAGTTCGCGGATCAACAGCTGCTGCTCACGCGAGCGATTCGCCTAATTGAGGCTGCGAATATCAGGCCAGCCCATGCCAGGCCACCACACCCGACCTGGACAACAGCAATCATGCAAATCTTTTGCTACCATCCGCAAGGCAAACATTTATTTCTGAAGTCATGTTTTCCACAGCTAGTCCCCACAGCGGCTACAAGCGGTGGCAGGGATGTCAACGTGCATGGTTTCTCGGCTGGGCCCTACACAGGCCTTGCTGTCCACGAGATCCTGAGTGCGTTTGCTGTGTTCCCTGGCCTCACCAAAGTTGCTGCGATTGCGACGCCGCCAGAGATGCTGCGACTTGCCACTGGCGAGCGCACAGTCACACTGGTGCACTGCCTGGAGGACCGGCTTTGCGTGTGGAAACCTGACTCTCTGACAGAATTCAACTATCAGATTGTCCTGATAGAAGGGCACCCCACTTGGAGTGGACGTGCTAAACACTCCTATGGCCATTTGCTCTTCATTGATCTTGACGAAGGGGTTCATGAAATCCAAAGACTACAAATCACTACCCCGCAAGTCATTCCCCATGGGGTACGTTGCAAGGGTTTGCTGCGGGTACTTTCATGGGTTAGTTTTGACCTTCCGGAACACCTCAAGACAACTCTAAGTTCTCTGTTAGAAGCAGCTGGAGAAGGGAACACTGAACTGCACACAGTGCCCATTGACGGACGGGATATCCGGGATGGCCAGCCTGAAACGGAAGCGGACCTGCAAGCAGCTCTGATTGCGATGATTCCCACACCGGGAGGGTCCCATGCTGAGGGAGGTGTGCTAGTTCGCAACCTACTGGCGGAATTCCTGCGTGGTTTTTCCTTACGCACCCTCATTTTCCTCCTGGACATGGTGTTGCCGCAATTAGACGCTTATCATGCGGGACGACAACTCCAACATCTCCAGCCTTGGGTCAGTGTAGAACTTGCTCAGCAGAAGAAGCGAGGACAGACTGGAACACGGCTTCAGGTTACCTATCAATATGAGGCGTATGCCGGATTTCATGTCGTCCACCTACATACTGATAGTGCTCCACTCCTGTTATATTTAGTGCACCTTCCGACGTGCCAGCGCTGTCGCCGCGTGCTCTCTGTGAAGCTGGGAACCTAGGCAACTTGGAAGCGAACGTGATGGCAGGCAGAGCACTATTGGGCATATTCCAGTTGCCAGACAATCAGCAGCGTTGTGTCATAGCACTGGTACATGAGAAGGTGATGTCGAGCGGAACTAGCAAAAACCCTGTTCAAAGAGCGCTCAAGCGCATTGCCCCAAAGTTGCTGGAGCTTGTTATTGTCTCTCTGCCTATTGCTCGGACCTTTTGTGGGCGACTTTTGGACCAGCATCTTAAAACAATGAGTTATTTTGATCCTGCACAGGACTGGCTGAAACCCATTGAAGACCACCCGTCCATGGCTGTCGTTTGGGAAGAGCTGGCCTTTCTAGGAGACACACGCAGCCGCCATGAACTCTTAGTGTTTGCACAAGCCCACCAGTCACGCCTACCATTGGCAATGGGCATCGTGCAGCCGCATATACCTGTTCGCCGGATGGCTAGCGAACGCAAAATGCAACTGACTGATGCGTTAGTCAGAATTCTGTGCCGCTTTTTGACACCAGCCGCGATCTTGATGGATGGGGCCCATGACAGCTACTATCGTGAACATCTCCTTCCCCTAGCAGCACACGGTGATGGACATGTCTTGACAGTCTCAATTGCACTCTTGCTGGCCATTATGACTGGAAGATCTGACTTATGTGTTGCCGGGGTCTTTGGTGCTGGCAAAACGCGATCCCTGGCGGTCCTGCTCATTGCCTTAAGCTGCGAACTAAATGATTTTGTTGCAATCGTCTACACTAAAGAGAATGTAGCTGCCAAAGCTTTGGCGGATCAAGTGAGTGACCTTGCGCCCCGACAATCGAGAATTTCGGCAGGCTAATTGGACGCATGGAGGAGGGTAAAGGAGAGGCTTACGCCTCCAAAATTGACGTCCGATGTAGTGACCGTAATCGAATCATCTCACATAAGAATATCCTTATCGCAACAGGTGGCTCAGCTACGGCGGAAATGGCGATGCGCTACTCCACTTTTGGCCATTGGATTTCTCGCACCTGGCTTGCCTTCATGGACGAAAGTCAACAGTATGGCAATTACCATGAGATTGCAGCTCTTGCTGCCATACAACAGCCAATGCTGACTGTCTTCATTGGAGACCACAGGCAAACTCCATCCAAAGGCCGAGCAGCGGCAGTCAATCGACGTACAGGGGAGGCCCAAAACTCCGAAGCCAATCCAAGGAGCAGCAAACGGTACCAAAAACAGGACCCCCCACATTAGACCCAGAACCACCAGAGCAACACCAGCCCTCAGCCTGCAGCGCATTCTGCTTGCCAGCTGCCTTTGCCTTTGCTTTGGGCGGCATCACCTGCAAGCACGCCACAACAAAGCAGCGTATCACAAACCCCAGACTTCTTCCATGCGAACAGAATCGCTGATAACATGTTTGGCCCTGAAACAACAAACCCAATGGCACCCGCCCGTGCAAACGCCTGCAGCAAAAACACTTTCCGCGGTTCCCTGAGCAGTGGCTTCAGGCTGCTGTTTTCTCAACCACGCTGGACTGGGTAATCTTAACATGCAGCTTGCAAGCGAATTTCAGAGAGACACATTAGCAATCCAAACGTTTTCGCTCGGAGGACAAACAACCTGTTCCTAATTAAGCAACAAAACCACGGAAATGCACCACAACACGATTGCCAGCCTTGGAAAGCCAATCATGCGTGTCCAGCAATGACAAATTTTGCGTGGAGTAATTCAATGTCGCTACAATTGGAATTCGGAACAGATATTTCTCATATTTACATTGGCCACCAGGCGTGACACCAAACTCCAGCTGTACATTGTATTTGCCTTGAATCTTGTCCTGGTTCTCCGTCAAAAAGCTCAAATCTCGGACATCGTCTAAAATGATGCCATCGTGGATCTTCCGATTGAATTCACGCAAACCGTCAGGGAAATGCAGGAGAGGACCAACCTTGAGTTCCAACGGGCTTCGAAACAAGGAGTTGGCATATTCGGTCTTGCCAGACATAGAGGCACCCAGGAGCAACAAAACAGGATACCGCAAGGCATCCATCTCGAAAAGCTTCAGCCAAGCGGTCACCTCTGCAATTTCCGGAAACGTTTTGTAGAGTTCAGGATTGGATCTGATTCTCTTCGTGTTGCTGGCAATGAGGGCCTGAAGCTCTTGCTTTTCTTCTTCTTGCACGACAGCGTCTAAGTTGCGTTTTCGGGCTGGTACGCCATCCCTAGTCAAGTACAAGTACTCCTTGTACACCTCCGTTGTGACTTTCCGTTGCTTCCAAAGCTTCTCAGGCCATGCGCCCAAGACCTGGTAACGAAACAGCTCGTCTGTCCAGACAGGGGCATAGTTTCCGGCCACACAGAGTCCGCCACAAGACAGGCGAGCCGTGCCAATTTTGTTTGCCCAGACATAGAAAAATCCACGGTCTATGCTCATCTGCAGTTTCTTCCTGCACAAACCATCGCCACACAAGTCCGTTGGCGAGACATTTGGTTTAAGCCTTTCGAAAACAAAAGCAGAAACGGTTCTATCAACTTCGGACTTGAACTGGAGCATGACATGGGCATGGAATTTGCCTGACGCACAAGTCTCCAATGTCGTGCACCAATGGCGCACTTTCCAAGGCTGGAGGTGATTGAGGACAAAGACATTCAAGGCAAGCCATTGGGCCGGATCAGCAAACCCATTGTAAGTAAGAAGGACTGATGTGCCTCGTACCCGATACTCATTGCGCTGCGCAGGAGCTGGAACCATTGACAAAGGATGCTCCGCACTTCTGCTGGCAGCAGAGCCATCACGAGCTTTTTTCTTCGCAAGCTCCCAAGAGGCTCTAGCTTCATTCAATTGCTGTTGGTGCCGCACATCTCCGCCACGATCTGGATGAGTCTTCAATACAAGCTTCCGGAACACTTTCACAATGTCATCATCGCTGGAATCCCGTGTGCAACTCGACTGCACGTTGTAGAGCGGAGCCAAGGCATGCAATAGAGCTACAAGAGCTCGTTTGGCCACAAGCACTGCCGAGCACCCCATGACTTTGCACAAACAGGAGTTGCCACGTCAAGTCACCCTCGAACAACAAAAATGGCGGCAACAGCCTTTGGATGTGCAAAAAACAGCACAAAAACCATGATGTCCAGCTGCTACTCCGCCTACTCCGCTACTCCCGGCAAAGTGATGCCCCTAGATCCTATAGGCAGAAAGACATTTCAGGCAACAGGTCGGAGTAAGACGAACAAGAAAATTGAGATTTCCAGACACTGTCTGCAGTCTAATTGCCATGATGTCCAGCTGCTACTCCGCCTACTCCGCTACTCCCGGCAAAGTGATGCCCCTAGATCCTATAGGCAGAAAGACATTTCAGGCAACAGGTCGGAGTAAGACGAACAAGACAATTGAGATTTCCAGACGCTTTCTGCAGTCTAATTGCCATGATGTCCAGCTGCTACTCCGCCTACTCCGCTACTCCCGGCAAAGTGATGCCCCTAGATCCTATAGGCAGAAAGACATTTCAGGCAACAGGTCGGAGTAAGACGAACAAGAAAATTGAGATTTCCAGACGCTTTCTGCAGTCTAATTGCCTACTCCATCCCGTTTTAAATTAATACTATTATTGATTAGGGGGATGTACGGAATTGTCGGTGTACATGCTTCAGAGTTCACAAACGTTAGGAGTCTAGGGGGGAAAGGGGTACAGACAAAAGACTCAAGCCCGACTATCAGCACGCAGCACGCCCATTCTTGCCTGGAAGTTCCAGAAGAAGTGCGACCTTGGCGACACCGGAACCATGGGGAAAAAAATTGGCTACAATCGTGTGTCCTAGCTTTAGCTCTGCGAAACTACTTGCAATGTGGGGCAACAACGATCGTTCCTGACACGAATGGCTCCTATAATGCAACCTACTGTCTGACAAATCCGAGCTGTCCTAGTCCATCCAGTCTCATGGTCTCTCTCACATGTGACTAGCTGCTTTGGGGTCCGCACGGCGCACTCCAACAACAAATGGTCACTTGTGCTGTGGTGACTAGAGAAACGGCTGCAGCCACTAAGAGCACTCACATTGACAAGAACAGGTGCTACATTGACAAGAACAGGTCACGACATCGGCAACCCAAAAAAGCAATAAACAACTGCAAACCCAAATGCACGTCATGGTGGTACAAACGGCTACTGCACAACCCCACAATTGCCAAGTCTGGTTGTGAAAGGCTTGCAAAACAGAACTGAGCTTGTTCAAATCACAACCTATCTTCTTTGAAGGTACAAGGAACTCAGACCCACCGCGAGGCAATGGAATGAAACGTTGTTGCATTGTTACACCAACAGTATGAAAACACAAAGCAGCAAAAGTCACACTGAAGCTACAAAACGCTTGACATGACATCAAAGCACAAAAGAATAACGAAACCCAACTTGTTTGGAGATGTTTGGTTTGCAAAGGGCGCGAACGCACGCAACGCGACAATGCTTGGAGGTACATAAAGTCGGTCACCGCACAAGCAACGAGTTACACGCCGAAGATAGTTGGAGTCTAGAACTCCCAGCGCAAGCGTAACGTATCCGTACGTCCTGCAACTATTCCAAGGAAGTACGGCTCCATGCCGTTATTAACCCGTTAGTGTACCGACGCACGGGTGAAACGGTGCATACGGAACTCTTCCCACCCACCCACCAATGGTTTTTGAAAGCCAACCCGTTCACACCGGTGTTTAACGTGTACCACACCCCTGGTGTTTAAGGTGAACCACACCGGTGTTTAAGGTGTACCACACCCCTGGTGTTTAAGGTGTACCACACCGGTGTTTAAGGTGTACCACACCCCTGGTGTTTAAGGTGAACCACACCGGTGTTTAAGGTGTACCACACCCCTGGTGTTTAAGGTGAACCACACCGGTGTTTAAGGTGTACCACACCCCTGGTGTTTAAGGTGAACCACACCGGTGTTTAAGGTGTACCACACCCCCGGTGTTTAAGGTGAACCACACCAGTGTTTAAGGTGTACCGCCACCACGGTGTTTAAGGTGAACCACACCGGTGTTTAAGGTGTACCACACCCCCGGTGTTTAAGGTGAACCACACCAGTGTTTAAGGTGTACCACCACCACGGTGTGTAAGGTACACCCCACCTGCAACCCTGCAAGGCCGCCTACGACCCTGAAACCTCCACCTACGACCCTTCCAGGTCACACCTGCGACCTGGAAATCTCCTTGTATAGGGAGCGCACCTACGACCCACAAACCTCCACCTATGACAATTCCAAGTCACACCTACCACCTGCATATCCCCTTGTAGGGAGCGCGCCTACACCCAACGATTCACTACCCAACGAGTGCAAATGTTTCTGGTTGCTTATGTGCTGCACACAAATTCCCGCGCTTCTGCGTGAACATGGCCACACGCAAAACCACGCGTATGTTTTGAGCAACAAAACTACAAGTAGTCGCTGTACATTACACACCGTCCAGAAACAGTGACAAAATTTGCAGCATTGTAGAGATTAAGTCACTAGAGCAATTTCTTTCCGAAACTGTGAGCGACATTGCTCATCTTACAAAGAAGCTGCAAAATGACAGCTCTTTTTCCCAGCAGATTGGCCTCGAGTTACAATGGGCAAAACTTCGGCTCCATGCGTCTGCTTGCCAGCTCGAAAAATGGAGGAAGGTCGAAAAATGCTCTTTACACACATACAGTTGCTCTCACTTAGCCTCGGAGGCCGGCCCCTCCACTTCCTTTGCCTTGGATGGAAAGCGAAAGCATGAAAACGAAAATGGGGAGACGCTGGGAATGATCTTACACAATCAAAAGAAGGCCACCCGGCCTCCTCAACTTCCTTGCTCTTTGCATCTAGGAGGAGTTGCAGATCTGCCTTTGACAACCCTTTGGCAGCCTGCCATTCATGAACATGAGGACACACAGCGTCCTGCACGTGAAAGTCCGCCCAGCACTCACGCAGAGGCAGAGAGGCGCCTTGATTAGACGGGTCCGTTTGCGGAGGGCATTCTTTTCCATCTTCTTGGCTTCGCGGGCTGCTTTCTTCGCAGCTTCATGCTTGTGCTTCAAATCTTGGAGCTGTTCACACAGCACGGCCTCACACATAACAGACTACAGTCGTCCCCAAAATCACCCCAACACAGATTCCCAAGGATAGGATGCCCACTCAAGGTGAACTGGCATGGGGGGGCATGGATCACTGGGTGATGCCAGGCTGAATGCGATGACTACCTACCTGCCTGGCTTCACCTACTCAACTGTCCACCTGACGAACTCTAAACGACATGCGTGTGGACATGCATCAGCGCCCCGTGAACTACAAGACTGCCGCACGATCTTTTTGCAAACAAACTTGTTTTAGCCGGTCCTATTTCTGGGACCGCAAACTGAGCTGCAAAGTGGCTTCGCTCCAGTGGGCCTCCCTAGTTGCTTAGTCCAACGTGAGTACTGGTCTGCCGCGAAATGTTGGAGGAAACTTTCGCCGCTTGGGAGCTGGACCACAAGATGAAGAGGCATCTGGGGCAGCAGGCAGCGGTTTCTCAGGCGGGCCCCAATGAATGTAAGACATGAAGTTCAGACGCATCCGATTTGGAAAAATGATCTTGGCTTCTTCCAATGTTGGGGGCGTAGTAGGCACCACAGGCACGAACTTCCAACCCAAACTTGCCCGAATCTTGTCCGACAGGTCTGCTTGCTGGTTCAAGATCCCATCTCGATGGAAGGCTTTGCTCCAATCACCAGGCAAGACTTGGTCTATGGTTTTGAAAATCACTTGCAGCCACCTCTGCGCATCCACAACACCCTCCGTCGCTTCAGACTTGCTGCGTTTCCAATTTTCCATCAAAGCAGTCTTGAAAGGACCAAACACGTGTGTGTCACAAGGCTGCAACCACCGCGTCATCCGAGCAGGGACAAAAACCAAACGCAGCCCGCGCTGCCGAGCCAATTTGTAAATTGATTGGTGTATGTGTGCTTTTGCCGTGTCTACAATGAGAATGACATATCGCTCGTGGACCAAACTCCCCAACGTCTTGGCTAACAAACAAATGTATCGCCGCATTGTGGCATGGGAATTCCAGGCAGACTTTTGTCGCCACAGGTGCACCTGTGGAGGGCAAATCTTTTCAACACTGCGAAGCAAAGTTTTGGTGAAGCGGTGCTCGTTTCCGAGAAGAACTTGAGGCAGAAGTGCTTGCACTTCTGGATCACTTGCTACCGATGCCAGGTATGACACATGTCCGCGAATCTCGGACAAGGAAGCTGCATCAGAAGGCTGCTCCCGGGAATCAATCTGCAATTTCAATACCGTCCCACGCAGTCCACAGAAGTGATATGCCAGCGAGGTCTCGTCCATGTTGATGAGCAAAGGCTGCCGCCCTGAAGGCGCATCGGCCACAGCTGCATTCATCCAACGGAAAAAAGCCACGGCCTGCAAAATTGGGGTCAAAGATGGTCCCAAAAATGGGACCGCCAGGCGGTCCCAAAAATGGGTCCGCCAAAGTGGTAGGAAATAAAAACAAAAGGGTGGTCACAATTACGGTCCCAAAAATGAGACCGCCAGACGGTCCCATTTTTAGGACCGGAAATGTACATAAAATTCTTTCAATCGGCTCCCCAAAATTTGGATCAATTCCTTCAATACTCATACGAGACATTCCTAAGCTCAGGAGGAACATGATCGTGGACTCGCAGCATCCCAATACGGGCATGCCAGCGACGCCGAAAGCTTGCCAACCACTTTCGCTGCGTCCGGGCAGAAGCTGCAAAAATCTTCTCCATGGCACTTTTCGTTGCCGCTGGCAAATTTGTTGGCAACCGTTTCGGCACTTGTTCCATCATCTGGCTGCGCGATGGCGCCACGCCATGCACAAAATTCTGCGCACGCAGCCAACTGCAAAGCCTGTGCTCCACAACATAACGGCAAGCAACAACATTGTCCTTCGGCGTGACATGTGCCCAAGCTGTGGGGTCTGGCCCGCGGTGTGCCATTTCTTGTTCAAATCCAGATTTCACATCATTCACTATAGCGTTCTTTGCGCCCAAATCTGGAGGCTGGAGTTGCAGCTTGCTTTGTCCCCTTCCCAGAAGGAAGTCCGCCACAATTTCCGGCTGGAAGCTTGAGAAATGGAAGACAAGCAAGGTCCTAGGAGAGGACGACGCGTGCAAGGTCTTCTTCTGCGCAGATGACAGTCTGCGCTTCTTTTGCTGCAAGGCACGTATTTGGCGCCGCAGTTGCAAGCTACATGGATTCGGCATTGCTTCTCTAGGCAACATGAAGAATGGAATGCAAATATGTCTGCAAACAACACTTTAGGTCGTGAAAGTTGCTTGGCTTTTCTTTTGGAACCTGCATGGCCTATTTCCCACCCTACCCAGCAGCCACACTTCTTGTATACCAATGCTTCTGGCCACGGCAAAAAAGCATGCGGAATCATAACAGGTACGTTCATGCTGCCATCACGAAAAAATTGCGGTAGCATCCTCATGCCTTGCGTACTCATCATGGACGGACACCAGTTTAAAACTTGCATGCCGCTTGAACTTCCGACAAAATGCGAAACCTTAGTGCAAATAATCTGCCAAAAGTAAGAAGTCGCTACAGGGGAGGCCCAAAACTCCGAAGCCAATCCAAGGAGCAGCAAACGGTACCAAAAACAGGACCCCCCACATTAGACCCAGAACCACCAGAGCAACACCAGCCCTCAGCCTGCAGCGCATTCTGCTTGCCAGCTGCCTTTGCCTTTGCTTTGGGCGGCATCACCTGCAAGCACGCCACAACAAAGCAGCGTATCACAAACCCCAGACTTCTTCCATGCGAACAGAATCGCTGATAACATGTTTGGCCCTGAAACAACAAACCCAATGGCACCCGCCCGTGCAAACGCCTGCAGCAAAAACACTTTCCGCGGTTCCCTGAGCAGTGGCTTCAGGCTGCTGTTTTCTCAACCACGCTGGACTGGGTAATCTTAACATGCAGCTTGCAAGCGAATTTCAGAGAGACACATTAGCAATCCAAACGTTTTCGCTCGGAGGACAAACAACCTGTTCCTAATTAAGCAACAAAACCACGGAAATGCACCACAACACGATTGCCAGCCTTGGAAAGCCAATCATGCGTGTCCAGCAATGACAAATTTTGCGTGGAGTAATTCAATGTCGCTACAATTGGAATTCGGAACAGATATTTCTCATATTTACATTGGCCACCAGGCGTGACACCAAACTCCAGCTGTACATTGTATTTGCCTTGAATCTTGTCCTGGTTCTCCGTCAAAAAGCTCAAATCTCGGACATCGTCTAAAATGATGCCATCGTGGATCTTCCGATTGAATTCACGCAAACCGTCAGGGAAATGCAGGAGAGGACCAACCTTGAGTTCCAACGGGCTTCGAAACAAGGAGTTGGCATATTCGGTCTTGCCAGACATAGAGGCACCCAGGAGCAACAAAACAGGATACCGCAAGGCATCCATCTCGAAAAGCTTCAGCCAAGCGGTCACCTCTGCAATTTCCGGAAACGTTTTGTAGAGTTCAGGATTGGATCTGATTCTCTTCGTGTTGCTGGCAATGAGGGCCTGAAGCTCTTGCTTTTCTTCTTCTTGCACGACAGCGTCTAAGTTGCGTTTTCGGGCTGGTACGCCATCCCTAGTCAAGTACAAGTACTCCTTGTACACCTCCGTTGTGACTTTCCGTTGCTTCCAAAGCTTCTCAGGCCATGCGCCCAAGACCTGGTAACGAAACAGCTCGTCTGTCCAGACAGGGGCATAGTTTCCGGCCACACAGAGTCCGCCACAAGACAGGCGAGCCGTGCCAATTTTGTTTGCCCAGACATAGAAAAATCCACGGTCTATGCTCATCTGCAGTTTCTTCCTGCACAAACCATCGCCACACAAGTCCGTTGGCGAGACATTTGGTTTAAGCCTTTCGAAAACAAAAGCAGAAACGGTTCTATCAACTTCGGACTTGAACTGGAGCATGACATGGGCATGGAATTTGCCTGACGCACAAGTCTCCAATGTCGTGCACCAATGGCGCACTTTCCAAGGCTGGAGGTGATTGAGGACAAAGACATTCAAGGCAAGCCATTGGGCCGGATCAGCAAACCCATTGTAAGTAAGAAGGACTGATGTGCCTCGTACCCGATACTCATTGCGCTGCGCAGGAGCTGGAACCATTGACAAAGGATGCTCCGCACTTCTGCTGGCAGCAGAGCCATCACGAGCTTTTTTCTTCGCAAGCTCCCAAGAGGCTCTAGCTTCATTCAATTGCTGTTGGTGCCGCACATCTCCGCCACGATCTGGATGAGTCTTCAATACAAGCTTCCGGAACACTTTCACAATGTCATCATCGCTGGAATCCCGTGTGCAACTCGACTGCACGTTGTAGAGCGGAGCCAAGGCATGCAATAGAGCTACAAGAGCTCGTTTGGCCACAAGCACTGCCGAGCACCCCATGACTTTGCACAAACAGGAGTTGCCACGTCAAGTCACCCTCGAACAACAAAAATGGCGGCAACAGCCTTTGGATGTGGCAAAAAACAGCACAAAAACCATGATGTCCAGCTGCTACTCCGCCTACTCCGCTACTCCCGGCAAAGTGATGCCCCTAGATCCTATAGGCAGAAAGACATTTCAGGCAACAGGTCGGAGTAAGACGAACAAGAAAATTGAGATTTCCAGACGCTGTCTGCAGTCTAATTGCCATGATGTCCAGCTGCTACTCCGCCTACTCCGCTACTCCCGGCAAAGTGATGCCCCTAGATCCTATAGGCAGAAAGACATTTCAGGCAACAGGTCGGAGTAAGACGAACAAGAAAATTGAGATTTCCAGACGCTTTCTGCAGTCTAATTGCCATGATGTCCAGCTGCTACTCCGCCTACTCCGCTACTCCCGGCAAAGTGATGCCCCTAGATCCTATAGGCAGAAAGACATTTCAGGCAACAGGTCGGAGTAAGACGAACAAGAAAATTGAGATTTCCAGACGCTTTCTGCAGTCTAATTGCCTACTCCATCCCGTTTTAAATTAATACTATTATTGATTAGGGGGATGTACGGAATTGTCGGTGTACATGCTTCAGAGTTCACAAACGTTAGGAGTCTAGGGGGGAAAGGGGTACAGACAAAAGACTCAAGCCCGACTATCAGCACGCAGCACGCCATTCTTGCCTGGAAGTCACTGCTCCGGAGACAACAGCTTCCAGAGAAGTGCGACCTTGGCGACACCGGAACCATGGGGAAAAAAATTGGCTACAATCGTGTGTCCTAGCTTTAGCTCTGCGAAACTACTTGCAATGTGGGGCAACAACGATCGTTCCTGACACGAATGGCTCCTATAATGCAACCTACTGTCTGACAAATCCGAGCTGTCCTAGTCCATCCAGTCTCATGGTCTCTCTCACATGTGACTAGCTGCTTTGGGGTCCGCACGGCGCACTCCAACAACAAATGGTCACTTGTGCTGTGGTGACTAGAGAAACGGCTGCAGCCACTAAGAGCACTCACATTGACAAGAACAGGTGCTACATTGACAAGAACAGGTGCTACATTGACAAGAACAGGTCACGACATCGGCAACCCAAAAAAGCAATAAACAACTGCAAACCCAAATACACGTCATGGTGGTACAAACGGCTACTGCACAACCCCACAATTGCCAAGTCTGGTTGTGAAAGGCTTGCAAAACAGAACTGAGCTTGTTCAAATCACAACCTATCTTCTTTGAAGGTACAAGGAACTCAGACCCACCGCGAGGCAATGGAATGAAACGTTGTTGCATTGTTACACCAACAGTATGAAAACACAAAGCAGCAAAAGTCACACTGAAGCTACAAAACGCTTGACATGACATCAAAGCACAAAAGAATAACGAAACCCAACTTGTTTGGAGATGTTTGGTTTGAAAAGGGCGCGAACGCACGCAACGCGACAATGCTTGGAGGTACATAAAGTCGGTCACCGCACAAGCAACGAGTTACACGCCGAAGATAGTTGGAGTCTAGAACTCCCAGCGCAAGCGTAACGTATCCGTACGTCCTGCAACTATTCCAAGGAAGTACGGCTCCATGCCGTTATTAACCCGTTAGTGTACCGACGCACGGGGGAAACGGTGCATACGGAACTCTTCCCACCCACCCACCAATGGTTTTTGAAAGCCAACCCGTTCACACCGGTGTTTAACGTGTACCACACCCCTGGTGTTTAAGGTGAACCACACCGGTGTTTAAGGTGTACCACACCCCTGGTGTTTAAGGTGAACCACACCGGTGTTTAAGGTGTCCCACACCCTGGTGTTTAAGGTGAACCACACCGGTGTTTAAGGTGTACCACACCCCTGGTGTTTAAGGTGAACCACACCGGTGTTTAAGGTGTACCACACCCCTGGTGTTTAAGGTGAAACACACCGGTGTTTAAGGTGTACCACACCCCCGGTGTTTAAGGTGAACCACACCAGTGTTTAAGGTGTACTGCCACCACGGTGTTTAAGGTGAACCACACCGGTGTTTAAGGTGTACCGCCACCACGGTGTTTAAGGTGAACCACACCGGTGTTTAAGGTGTACCACACCCCCGGTGTTTAAGGTGAACCACACCAGTGTTTAAGGTGTACCACCACCACGGTGTGTAAGGTACACCCCACCTGCAACCCTGCAAGGCCGCCTACGACCCTGAAACCTCCACCTACGACCCTTCCAGGTCACACCTGCGACCTGGAAATCTCCTTGTATAGGGAGCCCACCTACGACCCACAAACCTCCACCTATGACAATTCCAAGTCACACCTACCACCTGCATATCCCCTTGTAGGGAGCGCGCCTACACCCAACGATTCACTACCCAACGAGTGCAAATGTTCTGGTTGCTTATGTGCTGCACACAAATTCCCGCGCTTCTGCGTGAACATGGCCACACGCAAAACCACGCGTATGTTTTGAGCAACAAAACTACAAGTAGTCGCTATACATTACACATCGTCCAGAAACAGTGACAAAATTTGCAGCATTGTAGAGATTAAGTCACTAGAGCAATTTCTGTCCGAAACTGTGAGCGACATTGCTCATCTTACAAAGAAGCTGCAAAATGACAGCTCTTTTTCCCAGCAGATTGGCCTCGAGTTACAATCGGCAGAACATGCGTCTGCTTGCCAGCTGGAAAAATGGAGGAAGGTCGAAAAATGCTCTTTACACACATACAGTTGCTCTCACTTAGCCTCGGAGGCCGGCCCCTCCACTTCCTTTGCCTTGGATGGAATAGCGAAAGCATGAAAACGAAAATGGGGGAGACGCTGGGAATGATCTTACACAACAAAAGAAGGCCACCCGGCCTCCTCAACTTCCTTGCTCTTTGCATCTAGGAGGAGTTGCAGATCTGCCTTTGACAACCTTTGGCAGCCTGCCATTCATGAACATGAGGACACACAGCGTCCTGCACGTGAAAGTCCGCCCAGCACGCACGCAGAGGCAGAGAGGCACCTTGATTAGACGGGTCCGTTTGCGGAGGGCATTCTTTTCCATCTTCTTGGCTTCGCGGGCTGCTTTCTTCGCAGCTTCATGCTTGTGCTTCAAATCTTGGAGCTGTTCACACAGCACGGCCTCACACATAACAGACTACAGTCGTCCCCAAAATCACCCCAACACAGTTCCCAAGGATAGGATGCCCACTCAAGGTGAACTGGCATGGGGGGGCATGGATCACTGGGTGATGCCAGGCTGAATGCGATGACTACCTACCTGCCTGGCTTCACCTACTCAACTGTCCACCTGACGAACTCTAAACGACATGCGTCTGGACATGCATCAGCGCCCCGTGA
Organism: Cladocopium goreaui; assembly: GCA_947184155.2. Taxonomy (NCBI): domain Eukaryota; class Dinophyceae; order Suessiales; family Symbiodiniaceae; genus Cladocopium; species Cladocopium goreaui. The sequence continues at coordinate 15,132 of CAMXCT020003463.1, forward strand.
ACTACAAGACTGCCGCACGATCTTTTTGCAAACAAACTTGTTTTAGCCGGTCCTATTTCTGGGACCGCAAACTGAGCTGCAAAGTGGCTTCGCTCCAGTGGGCCTCCCTAGTTGCTTAGTCCAACGTGAGTACTGGTCTGCCGCGAAATGTTGGGGGAAACTTTCGCCGCTTGGGAGCTGGACCACAAGATGAAGAGGCATCTGGGGCAGCAGGCAGCGGTTTCTCAGGCGGGCCCCAATGAATGTAAGACATGAAGTTCAGACGCATCCGATTTGGAAAAATGATCTTGGCTTCTTCCAATGTTGGGGCGTAGTAGGCACCACAGGCACGAACTTCCAACCCAAACTTGCCCGAATCTTGTCCGACAGGTCTGCTTGCTGGTTCAAGATCCCATCTCGATGGAAGCTTTGCTCCAATCACCAGGCAAGACTTGGTCTATGGTTTTGAAAATCACTTGCAGCCACCTCTGCGCATCCACAACACCCTCCGTCGCTTCAGACTTGCTGCGTTTCCAATTTTCCATCAAAGCAGTCTTGAAAGGACCAAACACGTGTGTGTCACAAGGCTGCAACCACCGCGTCATCCGAGCAGGGACAAAACCCAAACGCAGCCCGCGCTGCCGAGCCAATTTGTAAATTGATTGGTGTATGTGTGCTTTTGCCGTGTCTACAATGAGAATGACATATCGCTCGTGGACCAAACTCCCCAACGTCTTGGCTAACAAACAAATGTATCGCCGCATTGTGGCATGGGAATTCCAGGCAGACTTTTGTCGCCACAGGTGCACCTGTGGAGGGCAAATCTTTTCAACACTGCGAAGCAAAGTTTTGGTGAAGCGGTGCTCGTTTCCGAGAAGAACTTGAGGCAGAAGTGCTTGCACTTCTGGATCACTTGCTACCGATGCCAGGTATGACACATGTCCGCGAATCTCGGACAAGGAAGCTGCATCAGAAGGCTGCTCCCGGGAATCAATCTGCAATTTCAATACCGTCCCACGCAGTCCACAGAAGTGATATGCCAGCGAGGTCTCGTCCATGTTGATGAGCAAAGGCTGCCGCCCTGAAGGCGCATCGGCCACAGCTGCATTCATCCAACGGAAAAAGCCACGGCCTGCAAAATTGGGGTCAAAGATGGTCCCAAAAATGGGACCGCCAGGCGGTCCCAAAAATGGGTCCGCCAAAGTGGTAGGAAATGAAAACAAAAGGGTGGTCACAATTACGGTCCCAAAAATGAGACCGCCAGCCGGTCCCATTTTTAGGACCGGAAATGTACATAAAATTCTTTCAATCGGCTCCCCAAAATTTGGATCAATTCCTTCAATACTCATACGAGGCACCTTGCTATTCCTAAGCTCAGGAGGAACATGATCGTGGACTCGCAGCATCCCAATACGGGCATGCCAGTGACGCCGAAAGCTTGCCAACCACTTTCGCTGCGCCCGGGCAGAAGCTGCAAAAATCTTCTCCATGGCACTTTTCGTTGCCGCTGGCAAATTTGTTGGCAACAGTTTCGGCACTTGTTCCATCATCTGGCTGCGCGATGGCGCCACGCCATGCACAAAATTCTGCGCACGCAGCCAACTGCAAAGCCTGTGCTCCACAACATAACGGCAAGCAACAACATTGTCCTTCGGCGTGACATGTGCCCAAGCTGTGGAGTCTGGCCCGCACAGTGCCATTTCTTGTTCAAATCCAGATTTCACATCATTCACTATAGCGTTCTTTGCGCCCAAATCTGGAGGCTGGAGTTGCAGCTTGCCTTGTCCCCTTCCCAGAAGGAAGTCCGCCACAATTTCCGGCTGGAAGCTTGAGAAATGGAAGACAAGCAAGGTCCTAGGAGAGGACGACGCGTGCAAGGTCTTCTTCTGCGCAGATGACAGTCTGCGCTTCTTTTGCTGCAAGGCACGCATTTGGCGCCGCAGTTGCAAGCTACATGGATTCGGCATTGCTTCTCTAGGCAACATGAAGAATGGAATGCAAATAATATGTCGTGAAAGTTGCTTGGCTTTTCTTCTGGAACCTGCATGGCCTATTTCCCACCCTACCCAGCAGCCACACTTCTTGTATACCAATGCTTCTGGCCATGGCAAAAAAGCATCCGGAATCATAACAGGTACGTTCATGCTGCCATCACGAAAAAATTGCGGTAGCATCCTCATGCCTTGCGTACTCATCATGGACGGACACCAGTTAAAAACTTGCATGCCGCTTGAACTTCCAACAAAATGCAAAACCTTATTGCAAATAATCTGCCAAAAGTAAGAAGTCGCTACAGTTGCTTAGTCCAACGTGAGTACTGGTCTGCCGCGAAATGTTGGAGGAAACTTTCGCCGCTTGGGAGCTGGACCACAAGATGAAGAGGCATCTGGGGCAGCAGGCAGCGGTTTCTCAGGCGGGCCCCAATGAATGTAAGACATGAAGTTCAGACGCATCCGATTTGGAAAAATGATCTTGGCTTCTTCCAATGTTGGGGGCGTAGTAAGCACCACAGGCACGAACTTCCAACCCAAACTTGCCCGAATCTTGTCCGACAGGTCTGCTTGCTGGTTCAAGATCCCATCTCGATGGAAGGCTTTGCTCCAATCACCAGGCAAGACTTGGTCTATGGTTTTGAAAATCACTTGCAGCCACCTCTGCGCATCCACAACACCCTCCGACGCTTCAGACTTGCTGCGTTTCCAATTTTCCATCAAAGCAGTCTTGAAAGGACCAAACACGTGTGTGTCACAAGGCTGCAACCACCGCGTCATCCGAGCAGGGACAAAAACCAAACGCAGCCCGCGCTGCCGAGCCAATTTGTAAATTGATTGGTGTATGTGTGCTTTTGCCGTGTCTACAATGAGAATGACATATCGCTCGTGGACCAAACTCCCCACCGTCTTGGCTAACAAACAAATGTATCGCCGCATTGTGGCATGGGAATTCCAGGCAGACTTTTGTCGCCACAGGTGCACCTGTGGAGGGCAAATCTTTTCAACACTGCGAAGCAAAGTTTTTGTGAAGCGGTGCTCGTTTCCGAGAAGAACTTGAGGCAGAAGTGCTTGCACTTCTGGATCACTTGCTACCGATGCCAGGTATGACACATGTCCGCGAATCTCGGACAAGGAAGCTGCATCAGAAGGCTGCTCCCGGGAATCAACCTGCAATTTCAATACCGTCCCACGCAGTCCACAGAAGTGATATGCCAGCGAGGTCTCGTCCATGTTGATGAGCAAAGGCTGCCGCCCTGAAGGCGCATCGGCCACAGCTGCATTCATCCAACGGAAAAAAGCCACTGCCTGCAAAATTGGGGTCAAAGATGGTCCCAAAAATGGGACCGCCAGGCGGTCCCAAAAATGGGTCCGCCAAAGTGGTAGGAAATGACAACAAAAGGGTGGTCACAATTACGGTCCCAAAAATGAGACCGCCAGACGGTCCCATTTTTAGGACCGGAAATGTACATAAAAGTCTTTCAATCGGCTCCCCAAAATTTGGATCAATTCCTTCAATACTCATACGAGACACCTTGCTATTCCTAAGCTCAGGAGGAACATGATCGTGGACTCGCAGCATCCCAATACGGGCATGCCAGCGACGCCGAAAGCTTGCCAACCACTTTCGCTGCGTCCGGGCAGAAGCTGCAAAAATCTTCTCCATGGCACTTTTCGTTGCCGCTGGCAAATTTGTTGGCAACAGTTTCGGCCCTTGTTCCATAATCTGGCTGCGCGATGGCGCCACGCCATGCACAAAATTCTGCGCACGCAGCCAACTGCAAAGCCTGTGCTCCACAACATAACGGCAAGCAACAACATTGTCCTTCGGCGTGACATGTGCCCAAGCTGTGGGGTCTGGCCCGCGGTGGGCCATTTCTTGTTCAAATCCAGATTTCACATCATTCACTATAGCGTTCTTTGCGCCCAAATCTGGAGGCTGGAGTTGCAGCTTGCTTTGTCCCCTTCCCAGAAGGGAGTCCGCCACAATTTCCGGCTGGAAGCTTGAGAAATGGAAGACAAGCAAGGTCCTAGGAGAGGACGACGCGTGCAAGGTCTTCTTCTGCGCAGATGACAGTCTGCGCTTTTTTTGCTGCAAGGCACGTATTTGGCGCCGCAGTTGCAAGCTACATGGATTCGGCATTGCTTCTCTAGGCAACATGAAGAATGGAATGCAAATATGTCTGCAAACGACACTTTAGGTCGTGAAAGTTGCTTGGCTTTTCTTTTGGAACCTGCATGGCCTATTTCCCACCCTACCCAGCAGCCACACTTCTTGTATACCAATGCTTCTGGCCACGGCAAAAAAGCATGCGGAATCATAACAGGTACGTTCATGCTGCCATCACGAAAAATTGCGGTAGCATCCTCATGCCTTGCGTACTCATCATGGACGGACACCAGTTTAAAACTTGCATGCCGCTTGAACTTCCGACAAAATGCGAAACCTTAGTGCAAATAATCTGCCAAAAGTAAGAAGTCGCTACAGGGGAGGCCCAAAACTCCGAAGCCAATCCAAGGAGCAGCAAACGGTACCAAAAACAGGACCCCCCACATTAGACCCAGAACCACCAGAGCAACACCAGCCCTCAGCCTGCAGCGCATTCTGCTTGCCAGCTGCCTTTGCCTTTGCTTTGGGCGGCATCACCTGCAAGCACGCCACAACAAAGCAGCGTATCACAAACCCCAGACTTCTTCCATGCGAACAGAATCGCTGATAACATGCTTGGCCCTGAAACAACAAACCCAATGGCACCCGCCCGTGCAAACGCCTGCAGCAAAAACACTTTCCGCGGTTCCCTGAGCAGTGGCTTCAGGCTGCTGTTTTCTCAACCACGCTGGACTGGGAAATCTTAACATGCAGCTTGCAAGCGAATTTCAGAGAGACACATTAGCAATCCAAACGTTTTCGCTCGGAGGACAAACAACCTGTTCCTAATTAAGCAACAAAACCGCGGAAATGCACCACAACACGATTGCCAGCCTTGGAAAGCCAATCATGCGTGTCCAGCAATGACAAATTTTGCGTGGAGTAATTCAATGTCGCTACAATTGGAATTCGGAACAGATATTTCTCATATTTACATTGGCCTCCAGGCGTGACACCAAACTCCAGCTGTACATTGTATTTGCCTTGAATCTTGTCCTGGTTCTCCGTCAAAAAGCTCAAATCTCGGACATCGTCTAAAATGATGCCATCCTGGATCTTCCGATTGAATTCACGCAAACCGTCAGGGAAATGCAGGAGAGGACCAACCTTGAGTTCCAACGGGCTTCGAAACAAGGAGTTGGCATATTCGGTCTTGCCAGACATAGAGGCACCCAGGAGCAACAAAACAGGATACCGCAAGGCATCCATCTCGAAAAGCTTCAGCCAGGCGGTCACCTCTGCAATTTCCGGAAACGTTTTGTAGAGTTCAGGATTGGATCTGATTCTCTTCGTGTTGCTGGCAATGAGGGCCTGAAGCTCTTGCTTTTCTTCTTCTTGCACGACAGCGTCTAAGTTGCGTTTTCGGGCTGGTACGCCATCCCTAGTCAAGTACAAGTACTCCTTGTACGCCTCCGTTGTGACTTTCCGTTGCTTCCAAAGCTTCTCAGGCCATGCGCCCAAGACCTGGTAACGAAACAGCTCGTCTGTCCAGACAGGGGCATAGTTTCCGGCCACACAGAGTCCACCACAAGACAGGCGAGCCGTGCCAATTTTGTTTGCCCAGACATAGAAAAATCCACGGTCTATGCTCATCTGCAGTTTCTTCCTGCACAAACCATCGCCACACAAGCCCGTTGGCGAGACATTTGGTTTAAGCCTTTCGAAAACAAAAGCAGAAACGGTTCTATCAACTTCGGACTTGAACTGGAGCATGACATGGGCATGGAATTACTTGGTTTAAAAAGGGCCTTTCGAAAACAAAAGCAGAAACGGTTCTATCAACTTCGGACTTGAACTGGAGCATGACATGGGCATGGAATTTGCCTGACGCACAAGTCTCCAATGTCGTGCACCAATGGCGCACTTTCCAAGGCTGGAGGTGATTGAGGACAAAGACATTCAAGGCAAGCCATTGGGCCGGATCAGCAAACCCATTGTAAGTAAGAAGGACTGATGTGCCTCGTACCCGATACTCATTGCGCTGCGCAGGAGCTGGAACCATTGACAAAGGATGCTCCGCACTTCTGCTGGCAGCAGAGCCATCACGAGCTTTTTTCTTCGCAAGCTCCCAAGAGGCTCTAGCTTCATTCAATTGCTGTTGGTGCCGCACATCTCCGCCACGATCTGGATGAGTCTTCAATACAAGCTTTCGGAACACTTTCACAATGTCATCATCGCTGGAATCCCGTGTGCAACTCGACTGCACGTTGTAGAGCGGAGCCAAGGCATGCAATAGAGCTACAAGAGCTCGTTTGGCCACAAGCACTGCCGAGCACCCCATGACTTTGCACAAACAGGAGTTGCCACGTCAAGTCACCCTCGAACAACAAAAATGGCGGCAACAGCCTTTGGATGTGGCAAAAAACAGCACAAAAACCATGATGTCCAGCTGCTACTCCGCCTACTCCGCTACTCCCAGCAAAGTGATGCCCCTAGATCCTATAGGCAGAAAGACATTTCAGGCAACAGGTCGGAGTAAGACGAACAAGACAATTGAGATTTCCAGACGCTTTCTGCAGTCTAATTGCCATGATGTCCAGCTGCTACTCCGCCTACGCCGCTACTCCCGGCAAAGTGATGCCCCTAGATCCTATAGGCAGAAAGACATTTCAGGCAACAGGTCGGAGTAAGACGAACAAGAAAATTGAGATTTCCAGACACTGTCTGCAGTCTAATTGCCATGATGTCCAGCTGCTACTCCGCCTACTCCGCTACTCTCGGCAAAGTGATGCCCCTAGATCCTCTAGGCAGAAAGACATTTCAGGCAACAGGTCGGAGTAAGACGAACAAGACAATTGAGATTTCCAGACGCTTTCTGCAGTCTAATTGCCATGATGTCCAGCTGCTACTCCGCCTACTCCACTACTCCCGGCAAAGTGATGCCCCTAGATCCTATAGGCAGAAAGACATTTCAGGCAACAGGTCGGAGTAAGACGAACAAGAAAATTGAGATTTCCAGACGCTTTCTGCAGAGTCATTGCCTACTCCATCCCGTTTTAAATTAATACTATTATTGATTAGGGGGATGTACGGAATTGTCGGTGTACATGCTTCAGAGTTCACAAACGTTAGGAGTCTAGGGGGGAAAGGGGTACAGAGAAAAGACTCAAGCCCGACTATCAGCACGCAGCACGCCCATTCTTGCCTGGAAGTTCCAGAAGAAGTGCGACCTTGGCGACACCGGAACCATGGGGAAAAAAATTGGCTACAATCGTGTGTCCTAGCTTTGGCTCTGCGAAACTACTTGCAATGGGGGGCAACAACGATCGTTCCTGACACGAATGGCTCCTATAATGCAACCTACTGTCTGACAAATCCGAGCTGTCCTAGTCCATCCAGTCTCATGGTCTCTCTCACATGTGACTAGCTGCTTTGGGGTCCGCACGGCGCCCTCCAACAACAAATGGTCACTTGTGCTGTGGTGACTAGAGAAACGGCTGCAGCCACTAAGAGCACTCACATTGACAAGAACAGGTGCTACATTGACAAGAACAGGTCACGACATCGGCAACCCAAAAAAGCAATAAACAACTGCAAACCAAATACACGTCATGGTGGTACAAACGGCTACTGCACAACCCCACAATTGCCAAGTCTGGTTGTGAAAGGCTTGCAAAACAAAACTGAGCTTGTTCAAATCACAACCTATCTTCTTTGAAGGTACAAGGAACTCAGACCCACCGCGAGGCAATGGAATGAAACGTTGTTGCATTGTTACACCAACAGTATGAAAACACAAAGCAGCAAAAGTCACACTTAAGCTACAAAACGCTTGACATGACATCAAAGCACAAAAGAATAACGAAACCCAACTTGTTTGGAGATGTTTGGTTTGCAAAGGGCGCGAACGCACGCAACGCGACAATGCTTGGAGGTACATAAAGTCGGTCACCGCACAAGCAACGAGTTACACGCCGAAGATAGTTGGAGTCTAGAACTCCCACCGCAAGCGTAACGTATCCTGCAACTATTCCAAGGAAGTACGGCTCCATGCCGTTATTAACCCGTTAGTGTACCGACGCACGGGTGAAACGGTGCATACGGAACTCTTCCCACCCACCCACCAATGGTTTTTGAAAGCCAACCCGTTCACACCGGTGTTTAAGGTGTACCACACCCCTGGTGTTTAAGGTGAACCACACCGGTGTTTAAGGTGTACCACACCCCTGGTGTTTAAGGTGAACCACACCGGTGTTTAAGGTGTACCACACCCCTGGTGTTTAAGGTGAACCACACCGGTGTTTAAGGTGTACCACACCCCTGGTGTTTAAGGTGAACCACACCGGTGTTTAAGGTGTACCACACCCCTGGTGTTTAAGGTGAACCACACCGGTGTTTAAGGTGTACCACACCCCTGGTGTTTAAGGTGAACCACACCGGTGTTTAAGGTGTACCACACCCTGGTGTTTAAGGTGAACCACACCGGTGTTTAAGGTGTACCACACCCCCGGTGTTTAAGGTGAACCACACCAGTGTTTAAGGTGTACCACCACCACGGTGTGTAAGGTACACCCCACCTGCAACCCTGCAAGGCCGCCTACGACCCTGAAACCTCCACCTACGACCCTTCCAGGTCACACCTGCGACCTGGAAATCTCCTTGTATAGGGAGCGCACCTACGACCCACAAACCTCCACCTATGACAATTCCAAGTCACACCTACCACCTGCATATCCCCTTGTAGGGAGCGCGCCTACACCCAACGATTCACTACCCAACGAGTGCAAATGTTTCTGGTTGCTTATGTGCTGCACACAAATTCCCGCGCTTCTGCGTGAACATGGCCACACGCAAAACCACGCGTATGTTTTGAGCAACAAAACTACAAGTAGTCGCTGTACATTACACACCGTCCAGAAACAGTGACAAAATTTGCAGCATTGTAGAGATTAAGTCACTAGAGCAATTTCTTTCCGAAACTGTGAGCGACATTGCTCATCTTACAAAGAAGCTGCAAAATGACAGCTCTTTTTCCCAGCAGATTGGCCTCGAGTTACACTGGGCAAACCTTCGGCTCCATGCGTCTGCTTGCCAGCTCGAAAAATGGAGGAAGGTCGAAAAATGCTCTTTACACACATACAGTTGCTCTCACTTAGCCTCGGAGGCCGGCCCCTCCACTTCCTTTGCCTTGGATGGAAAGCGAAAGCATGAAAACGAAAATGGGGAGACGCTGGGAATGATCTTACACAATCAAAAGAAGGCCACCCGGCCTCCTCAACTTCCTTGCTCTTTGCATCTAGGAGGAGTTGCAGATCTGCCTTTGACAACCCTTTGGCAGCCTGCCATTCATGAACATGAGGACACACAGCGTCCTGCACGTGAAAGTCCGCCCAGCACTCACGCAGAGGCAGAGAGGCACCTTGATTAGACGGGTCCGTTTGCGGAGGGCATTCTTTTCCATCTTCTTGGCTTCGCGGGCTGCTTTCTTCGCAGCTTCATGCTTGGGCTTCAAATCTTGGAGCTGTTCACACAGCACGGCCTCACACATAACAGACTACAGTCGTCCCCAAAATCACCCCAACACAGATTCCCAAGGATAGGATGCCCACTCAAGGTGAACTGGCATGGGGGGGGCATGGATCACTGGGTGATGCCAGGCTGAATGCGATGACTACCTACCTGCCTGGCTTCACCTACTCAACTGTCCACCTGACGAACTCTAAACGACATGCGTGTGGACATGCATCAGCGCTCCGTGAACTACAAGACTGCAGCACGATCTTTTTGCAAACAAACTTGTTTTAGCCGGTCCTATTTCTGGGACCGCAAACTGAGCTGCAAAGTGGCTTCGCTCCAGTGGGCCTCCCTAGTATTCCAGACGAGGCCACTCTCTCCCACCGAGTGGGCCATTGCCAGGGCATTACAGAATATCCGCACAACGAACCATGTGGGCAGGCTTTGCTGCACTCGGGCGCTCCAGACTGAACAGCAGGAAGCACAACTGGACAGCGCCAGTAGAGCTCACTGCAGTGCAGCCTAGTCCATGGCTCTACCGGGAATCTACCGCCCCTCTCGGAAAAACCGCAGAAACAGAACAGAGCGAAAAGGGTCCTTCCCAATACAGCCCAAGAAAGAGCCACACCAAACCAAACAACAAACGAATTCAAAGGGGAACCAAGAAGAGGGGGGGACGGTGACAAAAACGTCCCACCTCGGACAAATCCTTAGTCACTACCAGATGAGTCCAATGTAACAAAGGTGAAACGAACTTTTTTTGTGGTCAGCGCTCGTTGCCTTTCGGCGGGTCGCACTTGAGACTCCCGAGTGGACCAGCAGGGATTCGAAAACAACAAAGGTGAAACGAACAGTTATTATGCAGAGCGGTACCTCGGTATCCAGGCAACAGATGAAGCAGATAACAAAGAGCCAACCAGAAGAAACCTGCCTAAAACTCGCTCTGCAAATCTGTGGAGATGCACTGTCCACTCAGCAAACATATGGCTGTGTGACAGTTGATTCCTGAGTCACGCTTCCGTTTGATGAAGGCTTCCATTGGTATGCCACAATCGCAACAAACTGTAGTTGGAAGGCCAATCGAGTGGGCACAGTGTGGCTATTTCTTTCCACTTTTCAGGTGTAAGCCCTACTTGAGAGGGTATGATCACTTCCTGAGTAGTGCGATTCGGTCCCAGCGGTTGGAGACCTCGCATCATGTATGGTTCAACGAGCCCTGTGGTATATCCATGGATGAGCTCCTGGAAACATCCAGCCATTTGAAAGTCTTCATCCAATCCAAGGCGAAAACTAGGCATGTTTTTGGCAGCAAATTTAACTGCCTGGAGCAGCTGCTTTGTTCCCTCCACTGGAGTCTCGTCACAGGAACGTTTCGGGCACGTGATGTTAATTTCTTGTGGTTTCTGCGCATTCTCAAGAGCATTCTCGAGAAGTTTGGGAGCAATTTTGCTGGCCCAGCTCGCCGGGAACCATGCCAGTAGGGCAGAGGCACCACTCGTAAGGTTCACTAACCCAGTAGTGCGTCGATGCGGCCGATCTGTGACCAGGACTTTAACTGGGCCACTCGGCGCTCGACTCCAATTCACCTCAGAGCTCTCTCGGGCCGAGCCAATGAGTTCAGACAGGATGGGCCGAAACCAGTAAGTGGCATACAGCAGGCATTCAGTTTCTGGAGTCACCATGGATTCAGCCAATCTCATCAACGAGCTCATCGCCTGGGCGAGCTTCTCTGCCAGTCGAATTGTGAGAGCCCTTGCCGTCTACTTATGGAAATTTGACACCCTGTGTGAGACCACCACCCTTTGGGTAAGGGTGAAGCGACATGCCATTCATCATTGTGTACAAACTATGCACAGAGGATATGTGGAAAGTTACTGCAAGAAGTCATGGAAGAGGTAGAGAACACTCTACTTATTGAGAAGGAATCTTGCATGTGACCATTCTGTGTCACAATATTCTATTGGTCTTCGGACTTGCTGTTTCTGACATCAGGATGATGTCATTGATCAGTGTTGACCAGTGATTGTGGTATATGGATCAGTTCTACATCTTATTCTGGATTCGACTTGAGTCTGGTATGGCTTATTGCTTGAGCTGACAATACCTACATTGGTTTGGCATTGGAATTGTTTATTACGTCTTCGACGTTGAGAAGGTCATTCTCTCCAAGTGATGACAATACAGCTATAAACTCTTGGAGAAGAGTTTAAGCTAGCTGGAAATATCTGATGGAGAGAATCTATTATGCTTTGAACTCGGACCTTGAGATGTATTGGCATTGTGAGGACGATGGCCATATTTGGGCATCTTATTTGTCTGAGAGTTTTGTGATGAGATGTTTCGGTATTGTGAGGACAATACCTACATCATCGTCATCGTGGCCTATGGATCATACACTTGATCTTATGGTGTGCTTTTATCGTTCCTGAGATGACTTTGATTATCTCTGTGAGGACGACATTGTTTTGAGACGACTTTGATCTACATTGTGGATTGGCTATTACAGTGGTCGAAAGACTTCAGCGATACAACTGTATTTGGCTGACCTACATTGACAATGTCGAATAGAACATTCTATTCTCCATTGAGATTGGAAACTGTGAGATGCTATCTCTATGTGGAAAACTGATTTGGAGAAAGAACTTTGTGTTCTGACTATGTTTTGTATTCAGAAGAAGGTTGTACAGATACCTTGTGTGAATCACTTCGTTCTTGAGAAGTTAGTCAGCTTATGACTAGTGAGCTGGTTATTCACGTTTGGATGAGAACCAGTTTGATTTGAGAACTTTTGGAAGTGTTTCGATGATTTTGAATTCATCTAGTGAAATTGAGTTTTGTAGACTCCTAGCAGCTGGAATAGTTTCAACAAACCTTTATTTGAAGAACTTGAGGTTTGTTAACTGGAAACCTGAAATCGAGTTTACCAGTTGAGACATCGGCTCGAAGGACTGGTGTCAGAAGTTCATTTAATGAACAGAAGCTGCTGTGTCACATAACTTGACATAAGACAGACCAACAGAGGGAACACATTATTGTCCCGCTTTTCCGTTTTCTTGTGTTTTGTTTTGTTTGTGTTGTTTGTTGTGTCTCTGTGACTGATCGTGCTGCGTCTGGAGCGAAAAGAAGGAGCTTGACGTCAGCATGTGGGAGTCGTGGAAGAAACATTCCTTTTGACACGGTATTGCTTTAGTTTAATTAGTTAGGGACTTACGCGCTGCGCTTGTGTTTGGTGTGCGTGGTTGACGTACGCGTTTGCCCGCGTAGTTCTGTAGAAATTTAGAGAAGCGTTGGATCTGACCGCAGATCTGTGCACGGCGCTTTTTCTACATGGTAGCGGAGCTCTACGGAGCTACCCACACCATTCTCCGCTGACCCTTGTTGCAGTGTGCTAAGGACGCCATCTAAGGTGAAGCTGAGATCGTTTGTATTGAGCTCCTGGATTTTCGCGAGATCTGTGTTGAGCTTGTACTAAGGTTCTGAAGTGATCACTAGGTTGGTACATTGCGGATGTAAAGTCAAGGGCATCGAAGAATTTGAGTATTCTCGATTCAGATGAGACGTGTTTTTGTTTCACTTGTGTGGCATTTTGACTGTGAGGTCATTGGTTGAAGGTGACTTGTCAAGTGATTGCCAGAGATGACATGTTTTGAAATGCTTGGAGTATCTCGACAGGCTGAGGTTGGGAGTAAGTCCTGGAGACACAAGTGAGGTGTTTGGACAGTGAAGGCTCCGACAACCTGCCTGGAGATGAACATTGAGAGTATCGCGATAGGCTGAGGTTGGGAGTAAGTCCTGGAGACACAAGTGAGGTGTTTGGGCAGTGAAGACTCCGACAACCTGCCTTGAAATGAGTTAGGTAGAGAGAAGTCTGTACGGTGACTTGAATGACAGGCTGAGGTTTGGAGTAGGTTCTTGAGACACAATGGATGTTTGGACAAGCGAGAACCCCGACCATTTGTCTGGTTTCCAGGCAAGTTGTCGGAGTTCTTGAGTGTGTAGAATGCTTGTAGAAATTGACCTGTTTGGAGAGTTTGAAACCACTGTACCCTATTTGGCTCGAGAAATTTGGGTATCAAGGAACTTCGCAATAGTTTTGCCTAAGATGGATGCCAGAGATAGATCCAGAGATCGGAGGAGAGACAATGTTGTGTATGAGGCAGAGAATGAACAACTCCTTGGCCGAATTATTGAGATAGAGAAGTTGCAAGGTGTCATAAGGTTGCTACAGACACAGATCGTACTCCTGGAGTGGCTGATACCGCTATTGGAAGATCTGCAAATTCACCGAAGCAACTTGGATATCGTCATGATGCTGAAGGACAATCTCATGGGCATGGAAAGGGAGTTGCAGCATCGATCCTGTGAAGTGCGAGGACAGATACTTGCACGGTATCACAGAGCATTGGATAGGTGAAATATCATGGGCATAGGCGATGGAGTTCCTGGCAAAAGTGGTAAGCGAGAGTAAAATAAGTATCAACGGCTGAGCTGCAACACACTGAGTTGCGTTGCATGTGAGATTTGTGATTTAGTTGTGTAAGAGGTTTTGTGACTTTGGCTAGAAAGAGAGAGAGAGCCTGGAGAGTCACTAGGAAACTAGGAAGCTTGGTGATTTTGGCAGAGAGTGAGAGAAAGTGCCTGGAGAATCACTAAAGAGCATTGGAAAGAGTTAGAAGGAAAGTGGGCTGTACGGCAGGGTGCTGCATAGGTCCATATTGAAAGTAAGAAAGAGTAACATCTCGACAGGTTGGTCAGGTTGTAGATGATTCAGGACGCACGGAGTGCACAGTGCGTGGTGCTACTGAGCCTGGCGTCATGCCTGGAGATGACAGTTTGAGTTGAGAAAGATTGGCATGAGAACCCGGAATGGTTGGTGACCAGGTTTAGTTGTCCAGAGTTGAGAAAGATCGGCATGAGAACCCGGAATGGTCAGTAACCAGGTTTAGTTGCCACAGAGTTAAGAAAAGCGTTGGCATGAGAACCCGGAATGGTCAGTGACCAGGTTTAGTTGCCCAGAGTTGAGAAAGATCGGCATGAGAACCCGGAATGGTTGGTGACCAGGTTTAGTTGCCACAGATTTGAGAAACGTTGGCATGAGAACCACGGAGGGTCGAGTTTGCTTTGTCAGTGACCTTGGTTTAGTTGCCACATTTGCAATGTGATGCGTGAATAAGTGAACACCTGAGGTTCAGTAGTGTGCAGGAGCAGTGGAGCTTGACGGATGCTTGCACTGACTGGTGACCTTGAAATTGAAGCCTGAAGCATTGTTGTTTGCCTGGCAGTGTAGGTACTAGAGTGCTGAGAGAGAGAGATAGGAACCGTCATGGCACTGGAGGCACAGTGGAACTTGGTGTTGAGACTGTGAGTTGACAACGGAGTGAGCTGTGTTTGCCTGTTTGGGAAAGTTGGTTTGATTTCTCAGATGCATCAGGGAACCTAGGATGTAGTTTGAACTGCAGTTGTGAATGCGTTTGGTTGGGACAGATGGTGAGTCATTGGAAACGACCTGAGCTGTGTAGGAAGTGGAAACTGTCTTGAACTGTATTTTTTAACGAAACGGGAAACTTTGTTGTGAGTCTGTTTTCATGGTTTTCTTTGACCGGAATCTGAACAGTTTTGCAGTGTTGCAGGCAGGTCAGGTATGACTTACGTTGCTTGGATTGTTGCAGTTGCTTGTGAAACCTGGGACAGATGCAGAGAAGCCACAGTGAACCCTGAGACAGGTAAGTACTCTGAAGTTGTTGTCAGACTGACTGAACTTTGTGTGAAGACAACTTGAATGCAAGTATTCCCTTTTGGCTTAGAGCAATCATACCGTACCTCTCTAGATGGATGGACGAGCAAGGAGATATCTGCAAGCCAGTTTGACTGTGAGATGAGCTCTATGGTCTTTATAGCAATGATTGCCAGTGTGGTTTGCCTACTTTGTCTATGGCATTTCCCTTGGTAGAAATGTAGTTGAGAACAAGATGCTTGTGATGTTGGTCGACTCCGGAATGGTTTCCTTTGCGAACCTGGGTCATGTTGAGTGGACATCTTGTACTACCAGAAGACTGGCATGGAGTTTGCGAGATCTACAGCACTGGAGCTTTGCAGAGGATCCTGAGAGGAAGTAGAGCGGTAGTGTAGTTTGTGCGTTTGCGTGTTGCTCAGAGTGAAAAGCAAGAGAGGGAATCTGGGATTTGAGATTTGCAATTTTCTTTTGAGTTGAAGAGTTTTGACCTACAACAGAAAAGAAAAGAAATGGGCTGGATGGCAGAGGCGCTGCATAGGTCCATAGGGAACTGGACGGCAGGGGCGATTACGACTTGCATAGGTTCCGGAAGGAAAAGAAAAGTTGTAGAAAGTCAAAACGTGGACCAGATTGCAAGACGTTGCAAGGTTCACACGTGAGCTAGATTGCAGACGTGCATAGGCTCAGAGAACAGATTTAAGCAAAACGAGAGAGAAACGTAGGGAACTGGACGGCAGGGGCGATTACGACTTGCATAGGTTCCGAAACGTGAGACTGACGGAAATGAATGTAAATGTGCTGTCAGTTTGTAGCTCGACATACTGTCTAGGTGAGAGACGAAGTATGGAGCTGTCTATTATGCTGGACTGGACGTGACATTTTTGTCTGGACTTCTCATGTTTGTATAGATTTCATTCCATCGTTGCTGTTTTACTATAAGACAACTTTGGCTCAGTGTTTTTGCATTTCAGCTGCCCTCGCAATAGCTTTGAGATACCATGGCATCAACGGCAATGGAATCCATTCGTCTTTGGTTGGCATTGACTCCTAAGCAGTTTGAGGACTTGAACAATGGTAAGGAGGTTCAGCCTGACGAATATTCCAAGAGGTTTGGACTACGAAAAGACCCGGTTGCTGCCGTTGAGCGTGCTCAGTACTTCAATGATTGGACACCGGAAGGTCCCAAGGGTGAGTTTTGTGTCAAAGACTATGTTCTGGTCGAGGTCGAGGTGACCGCCATCGGCTATCTTCAGAAAGCTGAGTCTGGAGTTCTCTTGAAATATAAACCAAATGAGTACCGCTGGCAGGGAGCGATGCGATCCGAGGAGTATGACCAGTGCGGGAATCTTCTATACCGATTCTCTAAGGAGGCTCACCAAATCATTTGAGCACAGAAGAAATAGAGGACAATAGATATTTCCTCTATGTACAGTTTTCTAATGGTACCAAGTCGGGCGGTAATGCTAGACTTGGAGGCTGATGACAGCTGCGAGGCGAAAAGCAAAAGCTGTAGTGAAAGAACTGTCAAGCTGAGATTGGAGTGAGATGACAATTTTGGGATGTCTTGGAATTTTAGAGTTTTGGACGATTTCGGACTGGACGGAACTTGGACTTGTGGAACTCAGTTTTTGTGATTTTTGTCAGCTGTCACGAGTTTTGCATGAGTTTTCATTTTTGCTGCATGACATGTCTATGGGTTTCATGTGCACGGAAACCACGGTGATCTGTTTTGCAGTTTTGTGAAGGGTTGTGCATGCATTGACAGTTGGATTTGGATTGAGTTTGCGGTTTGCCACAAGTTTGCACTATTTTTTGTTTTGGTCTGAGACATTGGAGTTTGGACGATCACATATTACCTGTCAAGATGTGCGGCACGCATCTTGGGGTAGTAGTGAGTGTGATCTTTGTCGGAAGTGTCATTCATCTGTTAAGGTGTGAGTCACGCACCTTAGGATGAACAAGAGAGAGTTTGTGCCTGGCATGGCATGAAATGGCTGAGTTGTGGTCTGCATGGTCATTATAGGGATTGTCAAGTTGAATTGCAGATTATGCCCAAGCTGTATTTGGGTCCCGGCTTATCCCAGCGGGTGCATCAGGCCTTGTGTAGGAGACTCGAGCAATTCATGGCAGCGAACGTGGCATCTTCCGCAGCTCCAGCAGCCCCGGCAGTTCCAATGGCAGAGGGAGAGCTTCCCTTGTCTGAGAATCCACCGTTGACGGCACAGACAGGAGTGGCTGAGACGGATTCCGAGAAAGAGCAAGATACTATCCATGTGGATGGAGAAGACAAGGATGAAGGAGATGCTGGAAGAGATGATGATAGATCGAGATCTCCGAGGCTGAGAAGGCATCATGAGTCCTTTGATCCCAATGAGACGGCCGACTTGTTGAGTTCTACCACGGGCTTGGCTGTGGGAATCACGTCCATGGTCGCGGCGTTGAAGGGATCGACGGACAAACTTGAGATCTTGATTAAGAGTACCCACACTTTGCAGTCTGACCTTTGCAGATCCCTGGAAGCTGTTGGAGAAGCTGTCACCAACATGGCTCGTGCTTCTGAGTCCCTTGCAGCAGGGGTGAATCATAACACCAGCAGGGTTGGAGCGATGGTAGGTGAACTTACCAAGCTCAAGAAGCACGTTGAATGGTCGCTTGACGCTTCAATGAAGGAAACCCTTCGGGACAACAGGAAGGGTCGCCTGGAAAGGGATCAGTCGTTGCAAGACATCATGTCGCAACTCCATGAGAGCATGGATAAACTCCAGGAAAGCCTCAAGCTGGTGGCAGAAAGAATCGAAAGGGCAACTCCACCTGCAGAAATCAGGGGAACGCCACAGGCAGAAACTCCCCCGGCGTATGACCCGCCATTGGCACCTATGGATCCGCCATTGGCCCCTATGACTCCAGCCATGGCACCAGCTGGATCTGGCAAAAGTGTCCCACCGCCTCCGGCGATTCCGCCAAGGCCGGCAATTCCAGCGCCACCAACATTGCAGACAGTTCGATTTGCAGGGTATAGCCCGGCGCGGATGGGTGAAGTTCCGATGAGCTATCCCCTGGGTTTGGAGGTTAAGGACATGAAGTCGCCACCTACTCAGGTGATCGAGGAGGTCACGGGACGTGTCAGAGCTGTTTCACCCATTCCACGTCACGATCCTCTGACGGGGACCGCAGCGTTTTCCCCTCTGGGGTATATGCAGATTCAGGGGACGCGGGAATACCGCAGGGTGTACCCCTGATATCTATCCCTGAGCAGAGTGCCAAAGGCACTGGAATTCGCCTGGTTTAACGACAAGAGAATAGTTGATTTTATCAGCTCGAGGTTCACTTGTTGTTTTCAGAGATGACGGCATGGTTGAGCGCAGGCATCGGATTTGAGTTTAAAAGGGGGCGAGACACACCGAGTAACGCAGTAGATATGGTTTTGTTTGCATATTTTGGTTTTGGTTTGAAGTTCGTTTTGTTGTCATATGTCTCTCAATGACGATAGCGAGAGCAACGTTCTTGAAGGCATTCAGAACTCGGAGTTGCTAACAGATCTGAGGGAGACATCATGAAGAAAGGTTGAAGTTGTTTTTTGATTGGCTTGACTGCGGTATTTCTCATGTTTGAGTTGTTGTGTACATGACTTGAGTTTTGCTGCTTGAAACATGGAACTTGAGGTTGTGAGTGTTTGTACAAACATTTTTGGTATAATTGTGTTGTCATGGCATATGATGAGAACCTGGGAAGAAACTCGGACGGAATCTGAGTTTAAGTAATCGGAAATTCTTCCGGGGAATCTGATGCCATGATTGCAGACACATTGCACTGTCATGTCATGATATAGACTCAAACAAGACATATCACACCTCCGAGATCATTAGGATGGATCAGACGTTGAAAGGGGGACGGCGATCTATGCGATGATGAAGCTGTGAGAGATGTTTTGCTAAAATGTCCCTCACCGCTTCCTCATTCCGTGCCAATCTTAGCTAGTCCTGACCCTGACGGAGAGAGAGAGATTTTTATTCAGAACATTTTTGAATTTGTTGTGCAGTGACTGTGAACTGTACTTCACTTGCTCTGAATTTGAGATGAGTTGCATGAGTGATATTACTTCACTTGCGTTTTCCTTTTACACGCCTACCTTCTTCACGAAGGTGCGGATTAGCTGAAACAGTTGGCCTTTGTTTTCGTGTTGACTCCGATCGTGCGACGTTAGGTTTCGTCTTGGGTCTCGTGTGTGTGTTGTGTTTGTTTTGTTTTGTTGTTGTCGTTGTTTTGTTTGTTGTAGAAAGACAACAGCACTGTAGGTATATCGTTATCGACGCCATGGGTTTATCCGAGGAACTGGATTTTGGAAGACGAGCTTAGTACTGGAAAGACTTTAGGAGTCTTTGAACTGAGTCTGGTATTCCAACATCTGGCTTTCGCGACAGAGAAGATTTTGAATTTGGAAGTTACTACATTATGCATGAGTTGAACAAGATGAGTTTTGGATGATGCTTTATCATCTGCATTGCGTTTTGGAAGCACACGTGCTTCTGTGGATTTCTTTGGATATTTTGATCATGGATATGATCTGGAACGTGAACATTTTCTTTCTTCCAGGTACGGAAGCGACGTGAGTGTATATGGAAGCGAGTGAGTGGATGAGATGTCATGTCGAAAGGGGGTATGGAAATTTGACACCCTGTGTGAGACCACCACCCTTTGGGTAAGGGTGAAGCGACATGCCATTCATCATTGTGTACAAACTATGCACAGAGGATATGTGGAAAGTTACTGCAAGAAGTCATGGAAGAGGTAGAGAACACTCTACTTATTGAGAAGGAATCTTGCATGTGACCATTCTGTGTCACAATATTCTATTGGTCTTCGGACTTGCTGTTTCTGACATCAGGATGATGTCATTGATCAGTGTTGACCAGTGATTGTGGTATATGGATCAGTTCTACATCTTATTCTGGATTCGACTTGAGTCTGGTATGGCTTATTGCTTGAGCTGACAATACCTACATTGGTTTGGCATTGGAATTGTTTATTACGTCTTCGACGTTGAGAAGGTCATTCTCTCCAAGTGATGACAATACAGCTATAAACTCTTGGAGAAGAGTTTAAGCTAGCTGGAAATATCTGATGGGGAGAATCTATTATGCTTTGAACTCGGACCTTGAGATGTATTGGCATTGTGAAGACAATGATAATATTTGGGCATCTTATTTGTCTGAGAATTTTGTGATGAGATGTTTCGGTATTGTGAGGACAATACCTACATCATCGTCATCGTGGCCTATGGATCATACACTTGATCTTATGGTGTGCTTTTATCATTCCTGAGATGACTTTGATTATCTCTGTAAGGACGACATTGTTTTGGTACGACTTTGATCTACATTGTGGATTGGCTATTACAGTGGTCGAAAGACTTCAGCGATACAACTGTATTTGGCTGACCTACATTGACAATGTCGAATAGAACATTCTATTCTCCATTGAGATTGGAAACTGTGAGATGCTATCTCTATGTGGAAAACTGATTTGGAGAAAGAACTTTGTGTTCTGACTATGTTTTGTATTCAGAAGAAGGTTGTACAGATACCTTGTGTGAATCACTTCGTTCTTGAGAAGTTAGTCAGCTTATGACTAGTGAGCTGGTTATTCACGTCTGGATGAGAACCAGTTTGATTTACGAACTTTTGGAAGTGTTTCGATGATTTTGAATTCATCTAGTGAAATTGAGTTTTGTAGACTTCTAGCAGCTGGAATAGTTTCAACAAACCTTTATTTGAAGAACTTGAGGTTTGTTAACTGGAAACCTGAAATCGAGTTTACCAGTTGAGACATCGGCTCGAAGGACTGGGGTCAGAAGTTCATTTAATGAACAGAAGCTGCTGTGTCACATAACTTGACATAAGACAGACCAACAGAGGGAACACATTATTGTCCCGCTTTTCCGTTTTCTTGTGTTTTGTTTGTTGTGTTTGTTTTCTCTGTGACTGATCGTGCTGCGTCTGGAGCGAAAAGAAGGAGCTTGACGTCAGCATGTGGGAGTCGTGGAAGAAACATTCCTTTTGACACGGTATTGCTTTAGTTTAATTAGTTAGGGACTTACGCGCTGCGCTTGTGTTTGGTGTGCGTGGTTGACGTACGCGTTTGCCCGCGTAGTTCTGTAGAAATTTAGAGAAGCGTTGGATCTGACCGCAGATCTGTGCACGGCGCTTTTTCTACACTGCTGGAGGACATCCTCCACACTGGCAATTTGCCCGCGCAACCACAGTTCACAGGCCACACTCAGCAAGATGCGCGCAAACTTTTCTTGAATGGCAGTCAGAGACAACGTCAATCTCGCCTGTAGCCACAGCGGCGGAAGAATTCCAAGGTTTTCGGGTATACAAAAAGGGTTTCCGTTAGGTTGGACATTAGTAATCAGAATTGCTAGCTGGTCAGCTGCACTCACGATCTCGTCTTCAGAGAAATCTTCAGCTGCATCAGGTATGGGTGGGCACCACGCAACTGTAGGGTCTTCTGGATCACTCTCGTCATCGGTAGAGGCTGCTTGCTCATCCGAGGAGGGGTCATTCACTGTGTCTCCTGCACCCTCGGGGCTTGCGAGCTTCATAGACCCTGGATCAAATTGGCGATCCAATGTGGCCAAAAGGTCCGGCTGCAACCGATGGGCATCGAAGTAATGGATACCCGGGATTACGACAAGTTGTCGATCCTGTATACCCACGTGAAAGAAGACTTTGTGGCCTCTATGTCGATGAACAAGTGCTGGGGATCCATTATAGGCTGCACATAGCCAGAGAGGAGATCTGTAACCATCAGCAGCGTAACCATACAAGTATTCACGATCAATCGAGCAGGGGAAAAACCCGCTGGCCGTCAGCAAATGGTCACGTGTGCGGGACTCTAGCGCTGCGAGGACATCAGGGGGAAGACGTAGCTTGTCTCTGCATGCCACAACCAGCCGATATCGTCGCCACGCTCGTGTTCCATTAGTGGTTACTGTTATGGCAATAGCAAGGGGGGGTTTATCTTGGGGAATGAAAGGTGCCTTTATCCCCAATCCAGTATGGCACTTTTGTCGCTGGGGTAGGTAGGGCCATGGTACTGAATGTCTCGGCCTTTCAGCGTGAAGTATCCATAATGGTACACTCCTATTGTCTTGAGCCATGCCAATCATGCCTGCCATATCGAGAGGCGAGACAATATAGGTATGTTCAATGGCTCTTGTGAGCGCTACAGTTGCTCTTCCACAGCAGTCCTCACGCTCGTCTGCTGTTGCATCCCTACGTCCTCCACTTAGAAACCCGACACCTGTTTGAACAATGACCGCAATGCGTGCTGTCGCCCCTGCAGCAGAGGAAGTGGTGGAAACTCTCAGCCCGCCATACCACACGGACTGAAAGCCATGCTGGAGCAGCAAGTTGTGCACCGCCGTACGGTTGCATAAGACAAGCAGCTGCGAGGTCGCTCCCTGTTGCAAGTTGCGATAATAGTTCTTCAGGTAGGTGCAGAAGGGAACCACATCTTCAACAGCTGCTCTTAGATCTTTAGGTGCATTCCACAGTACTGTACGGAAACCTCCTTGTGCCACAGTGGCCTCATGTGGCACGAAGTGTCCAATGTAGATGTGATTGGGCTCGCAGGACTAATTCAGGATAACGAACTGCAACGATCGCTTGGTACGTCAGCATTGAGACCCGTGAACTGTTGGGGAGAATGATACCCCAACGATGAGGACCACATAGCGCGGCTGCTTCAAGGGTTGTGGTACACTCAGGTACTCTAAACTCCTCTGGTGCTGTGGTAATCAGCAGGACTGCTAGAGCTGCTGCAATGAGGCTGCTATGTGCATCCAACTGACACGAGATTCGGCAGTGGAGCACCCGCCTTAGGGCGACAGGCAGCTCGTAGTCTTGCGGAGTAGATGTCCATGGGCCACTATGAGGCTTATTTGCAAGTCTCAGCAATTTAAAGAGATCTGACTCCGGATCTTGGCTCGCATCAGGCCAAAGCTGAGCTACAAGGGCTGCCATTCGTGCCGGCGGAAGATAGTCTCCTGGCCTCTGAAGCGCTCGGAGCCCTAACGGCCGTTGCAACAGTTTGCGTCGATTGACAGCCGCCGCTGCTCGGCCTTTGGACAGCCCTCCTGGAGTTTGCCTGTGATCTCCAATGAAGACTGTAAGGGTTGGTTGTTGAATGGCAGCGAGAGCTGCAATTTCATGGTAATTGCCATACTGTTGACTTTCGTCCATGAAAGCAAGCCAAGTGCGAGAGATCCAATGGCCAAAAGTGGAATAGCGCATCGCCATTTCCGCCGTGGCTGAGCCACCTGTTGCAATGAGTACATTCTTGTGAGCGATGATTCTATTACGGTCACTGCATCGGACGTCAATTTTGGAGGCATATGCGTCTCCTTTACCTTCCTCCATGCGACCAATTAGCCTACCAAAGCTCCTGATTGTGGGGGGCGCGAGGTCACTCAATTGATCCGCAAGTGCTTTGGCAGCTACATTCTCTTTCGTATGGATGATCGCAACAAAGTCCTTGAGTTCGCAGCTCAGGGCAATGAGCAGGACCGCAAGGGACCGCGTTTTGCCAGCACCAAAGACCCCTGCAATACATAAGTCAGATCTTCCTGTCAGAATGGCCAGCAAAAGTGCAATTGAGACAGTCAAGATATGTCCATCACCGTGGGCTGCTAGAGGCAGTAGATGCTCACGGTACTAACTGTCATGGGCCCCATCCATCGAGATCGTGGCTGGTGTCAAAAACCGGCTCAAGATTCTGACTAATGCATCAGTCAGCTGCGTTTTGCGCTCACTGGCCATACGGCGAACAGATATATGCACGATGCCCATTGCCAATGGTAGGTGCGACTTTTTTTTCCTCCGATTTGGCCGATCGCACTAGGCACGGTCCTTACAATTGCGTAAGCGGTGAGAAGCAGTAAAGTATCGGACACGTGTGGTCCAAAAACGCTGGCAAATCATCACTAAAAACAAACAAAACAAAACAAAAAACGCAACCAAAAAACGACCCGCAAATCCCCCAGCCAGATTTGCGTTTCGCCACAAAGCAAAACAGCGAAGCAACAAAGAAAGGGGCAGGGCCCAACAAAAAACCAAACCAAAACATGAGATTTGCCTTGGATACAGTGACCTAAGCCACTGTATCATCCTCAAAAACATGCAAACTAATTAATTGCGGCAGTGCATAGAGTATAGTACACGATCGTCCAGACTGTCTTACCTGAGAAGAGAGAAACGAATCCAATTTGCAGGCAGACTGATGTGTAACACGACAAAGGCCGCCTGTATGGACTTCTTGTCAATAGCAACTTCGCATCGCTGCTGTCCACTCTGTATCGTTCAGCGCATGCAGGGCAGTCTGTTCCTGTCAATATGCACCACCGCAAGGGATTGTAATCTATTTCCCCCCCTAGGTGGGGAGGAGAGCACTGGACAGCCTGCAAAATGGTATGAGCACTCGCAGGAACCGTCTGAGCGCAATGGGCCCAAGACCCTAAGACCATGGTTAAAAGGTGGCTATAGGCCTGCCCGGCACAATACGGCCATGACAGACTGATGAAACTTCCGACCATAGCATGGGCTTGTGAGCACTTCCAGTATGATACTGCCGCTATGTATGCAAAAGTCGCATTCGCATTGCTGTCAACTCGTTCCCCTAAACTATGGAGGTTGAAGTGGTTCACTGCGTCAGCACCAGGTCTCACACAGGAGTCACTAGGCGTCATCGTCCCAGCAAGTCCTGCAGAGAGGACCAGATGCACCGTATGTTAGCTGTGTTTTCCAGACGAGGCCACTCTCTCCCACCGAGTGGGCCATTGCCAGGGCAGTACAGAACATCCGCACAACGAACCATATGGGCAGGCTTTGCTGCACTCGGGCGCTCCAGACTGAACAGCAGGAAGCACAACTGGACAGCGCCAGTAGAGCTCACTGCAGTGCAGCCTAGTCCATGGCTCTACCGGGAATCTACCGCCCCTCTCGGAAAAAAACGCAGAAAACAGAACAGAGCGAGAAGGGCCCCCCCCCAAAACAGCCAAAGAAAGAGCCACAAGACTCACCACACCAACCAATGGTAGGCGCGACTGGTTAGCTTGTGCAAACACTAAGAGTTCATGGCGGCTGCGTGTGTCTCCCACAAAGGCTAGCTCCTCCCACACTACGGCCATGGACACGTGGTCTTCGATGGGTTTCGGCCAGTCCTGTGCAGGATCAAAGTAACTCATTGTTTTGAGATACTGGTCCAAAAGTCGCCCACAAAAGGTCCGAGCAATGGGTAGCGAGACGATAACAAGCTCCAGCAACTTCGGGGCAATGCGCTTGAGCGCTCGCTGAGCAGGGTTCTTGCTGGTTCCGCTAGGCATCACCTTTTCATGTACCAGTAATATGACACACCGCTGCTGAGTGTCTGGCAACTGGAGTACTCCCAGTAGTGCTCTGCCCGCCATCACGTTGGCTTCCAAGTTGCCTAGATTCCCAGCTTCACAGAGAGCACGCGGCGAGGTCGTTGGAACTTCCGAAGGTGCACTAAAGAGCAGGAGCGGGGCACCGTCAGTATGTAGGTGAATGACATGAAAGCCAGCATACGCCTCATATTGGTAGGTAACCTGTAACCGTGTTCCCGTTTGTCCTCGCTTCTTCTGCTGAGCTAGTTCTACACTAACCCAGGGCTGGAGATGTTGGAGCTGCCGTCCCGCATGATAAGCGTCTAGTTGCGGAAGCACCATGTCCAGTAGGAAGATGAGGGTACGTAATGAAAAACCACGCAGGAATTCCGCCAGTAAGTTGCGAACCAGCAACCCTCCCTCATCATGGGATCCTCCCGGTGTAGGAATCATCGCAATCAGAGCTGCTTGTAGTTCAGCTTCCGTATCAGGCTGACCATCCCGAATGTCCCGTCCGACAATGGGTACTGTTTGTAGCTCAGTGTTCCCCTCTCCCGCTGCTACTAACAGAGCACTTAGAGTCGTCTTGAGGTGTTCAGGAAGGTCAAAGCTTACCCATGAAAGTACACGCAGCAATCCCTCGCACCGTACTCCATGTGGAATGACTTGAGGGGTGGTGATTTGCAATCTTTGGATTTCATGGACTCCTTCATCAAGGTCAATGAAGAGCAAGTGGCCATAGGAGTGTTTGGCACGCCCACTCCATGTGGGGTGCCCTTCTATAAGAACAACCTGATAATTGAATTCTGTCAGGGAGTCAGGTTTCCACACACATAGCCGGTCTTCCAGACAATGCACCAGTGTGACTCTGCGTTCGCCAGTGGCAAGTCGCATCATCTCTGGCGGCGTCGCAATCGCAGCAACTTTGGTGAGGCCAGGGAACGCAGCGAATTCACTCAGGATCTCGTGGACTGCAAGGCCCGTATAGGACCCTGCCGAGAACCCATAAACGTTGATGTCCCTGACACCTCCTGTGTCCGCTGTAGTGACTAAGTGTGGAAAACATGACTTCAGAAATAGATGTTTCCTTGCGGATGGTAGCAACGAAAGATCTGCATAATTGCTGTTGACCAGGTCGGGTGTGGTGGCCTGGCATGGGCTGGCCGAATATTCGCAGCCTCAATGAGGCGAATCGCTCTCGTGAGCAGCAGTTGTTGATCGGAGAACTGTTCAGGGAGGAAATCTCGCCAAGCTGTCCATCCTTCTGCAGTGGAGAGTAGCTGGTATACCGCATATTCATGCACTGTTTTGGTGAGGCCCAATTGGGTGACATGTGCTTCCCAATCATCTGTCATCGCAAGCGATGGGCCATACACCTTTGTTTGCACAAGATTTTGCAGGAAAATATCATAGTCGTGTTCGCCATTAAGTAGGCCACCCCCTAATCCACCGCAATGCACTTCCAGGGGTCGGTCTTGCATTGGGGCGTCATCTTGCCAGACTTCTGAGAGGGAAAGGACCCAGGAGGCCCACTCGGCAGAGCCTTGAAGCGCTACGGGCAGCGCAGCTTCAGGTTGTCTTCCAATGTAATTTTGTTTGGATACTTCTCCAACATCTAGGGCCTGCTCATTGACAGTGACTTCCCATTTAGCCATCTCTCTGAAAGGTAACGGAAGACCAAACTTTAGGAGAGCTGCTTGCTGCAGCGATGTACATGAGGGTTCCGATTGTTCCTTCCGTTGCCACAGTCCACACAGCAAGATTAGTTGAGCTTGGGAGAGAAGAGGAGGAGGCACTTTGGCATGCAGTCGAAGACCAACCACTGGAAGGAAATTGTGATGCAGCCATTGGGGCTTCCATTCTTGTGTACCAAATAAAGCCGCAACCAGCGGCAACCAGCCGAATTGGGCGAGGTCAGCGAGACTGCTAGGCATTCTTTTCTTGGCACTGGTGCCAAACCCATGCAGAATAACAGGCCGCATGTAATGTGGCTCGATTGCCATGGCTTGGTACATCTTGTCTCCTGGTAGCACTCGTACACTGACCTCACCTGGCAGCAGGCTGAGGGTCGGAAGGGCACCTTGCTCGTAGGCAGGCCGAGCCCATTTATGGAAGTTCGGTTGTCTGCCTTGGTAGCCATCAAGGATCCTCCGTAAATGACCATGGCGCGGCCAGACTCCAGAGGCTGGAGCCGGAAAAGTGACTAATCCAGACCACTGGCCTAACAAACTCCACGCATGGCACCAATCTGCAGTAACACGGGTGGACGTGCCAAGCAGAGGAGAGCCAAGTAATCCACTAGCGACTGCTTGCTCAACGTCTGCAGGTGGATATGTAGTAGCAAGGTAGGCTTCGACATGTCTATGGTAAGCACTGGTAACAACGCGGGCTATTTCATCAGGATCCGTATCCGAGTCCTCCAAGGCAGTGACAGGTACAGGACTCTCATGACCCGAAGCTAATACGATGACCAGACCCGCGTTGATTTCAGTGAATGCCTCACTCACAAGGATGACTCCTTTGGGCCTACGCGCAGTGGCAGTTTCATCCACGGCTGCTTTGTCCTTCCGGGTAGGTTTGGTTGATCCAGCCGGGGAGGAGTCATCGCTGCTGGACGTCGCCCGGCGAGACATGCGGGGACTCGGGTCTGGCGAATCACCATAGTCAACTTCGTCTGCCAAATTGGCACCGTAGGTGAACGGAGGGGCTCGTGGTGGATCAGCTGTTCGGACAGCAATATGGTCCGCACTATGCGATCTGGATAGCTTCGATGGTGGACCAGGCTGCTGCATGTCCCTTCCCGTGTCCACAGAGCACGCACGTTTGTGCGATGACGCAATGGGGCTTGACAGTTTGCTCTTTGCAGCTTTGCTTGATGTAGCTGGGCGGGTTGGGTCAGTGCTCGCTAGCCAAAGTTCTCGTATCTCAAAGAGGGTCACTGGCACACAATTGCTATCGATCAGTGCAAAATTGATGGTCGGAAAGAGGAACACACAAGCATCAAGGATGTACGTCCCTGCCCATGTCGGGTGTACGCTGCGTCTCACTTTAGTGATGAGCCTTTATAAAACCTTGCTCACAGGTGGTGAGCCACCGTCCTCTTCCTTGCGCGTGCTGCGTCCTTTCCTCCGCGTTCGCGTTTCGAAGTTTCTGGAAGATTGACTTCTGAAACCTCCGTTTTTAAACAACTTGAATCTTCTGTGGTTTGAAGTTGTTTTTGAAATTTGCGGTCTTGAACTTTCAACATGTCCAACTTCAGTGTGCTGTGAGTTTTCTCATTTGGAATGTTATGATCAGTCGTTCACCGCGTTTTTAAAATTTCAAGGGAGGGTGGGTGGGATAAAAGTTCTCACTACCCGGAGTTTCAAATGGGGGTAGTGAGTTTCGTAGGCTGTTTGCTGGCAATGGATCTCCTGATACATGCTTCTGCTTTTCAGTTGGGCGTCAGGAAGTCTGGAATCAAGTTACCGTGGGAGAGAGAGCCTCTGAACCCAGTTTTTGCAAAGAGGGCTAGGCTGATACAACCACCCGTTTATGTGCCAGTACTCACAGTACCAGAGCAGATGGTGGACATCCCACGGGTTGAAACTGAAGGTCAGATCAGATGGTCACGAAAGACCTCTTTGATTCCATGGCCGATTGCTCAAGATCGAGCTCTTGCAAGAGCGCTGGAAGCATGGAGGATCATCCTCACAGACAATTTGCAGGGATCTATGGTTGGCAGACAAATTGAAGAGGCACTTGCTGGAGACCCTCAGTCACAGTCAGTTGAGAAGATCATTTCAGATGTACTCT
Organism: Cladocopium goreaui; assembly: GCA_947184155.2. Classification (NCBI taxonomy): domain Eukaryota; class Dinophyceae; order Suessiales; family Symbiodiniaceae; genus Cladocopium; species Cladocopium goreaui. The sequence goes on from CAMXCT020003463.1 coordinate 44,639, forward strand.
CTGGCAAATCAATCTCGACTTTAAAGGCCAGGTCGTCGTCGTTGTTGACTTATGGTCGATGGAGAAAAGGTTTAACTCCAGATGCTCCAATTTTTCCAATGGCGGAATTGCAGGCATACACTTATGTGCGTGAACTCAGGGAACACAATGCACCTCGTACCAGGGCGACACGATTCCTGGAAGCTGTTTCGTTTGCACACCATTTGCTAGGAGCTGATGTTGGAAACACTTTGAGGTCGTCAAGAGTGAAAGGTGCAGCAACAGTCCCTTTAGTCATTCCGAAGAAGAAGACTCCACTGACCATTTCACAGGTACGTTTTCTGGAGCATATTGCCATTTCTGGGACAGGACCTGAGGCAGTCTTCTGTGGATACGTGTGCATGATCCTCCACATGAGACTGAGGTGGTCAGATGGGCAGTATTGTCAAACTGAGCCATTTACAGATTTGCACGATGGTAAGGGCTATCTGGAGTGTCAGTTATATCACCACAAAAATGCAGGACGGCAGAAACATGCAAAGAGGCTTTTGCCAGCAGCTTGCAACTTGCCAGGCCTTTCTGGCGTGAACTGGGCTACACCTTGGCTATGGCGTCGACATGATCAAGGTCTGGTCGCAGGGCCGGGATTGCCGACAATGCCAGCCCCCCTCTCAGGAGGGGGCTGGGCTCAAGTGCCGCTGGAACCGAGTCAAGCAACGACCTGGTTGCGTGAGCTCTTGAGGGGCTTGGCACCGATGTCAAGCCCTATGGATATAGGGACGCATTCCTTGAAGGCAACCTGGCTCAGTATTTTAGCAAAAGCTGGATGCGATGGCGACCTGAGACGATTGGCTGGGTACCACACTGACCCATCTGCAAAGATGGCATTAGAGTACAGCCGAGATGCACAGGCTCCTGTACTGATGGCAATGGATGCAGCGGCAGTTGCAATCGATCAAGGGCTTTTCGATCCAGACTCGTCCAGAGCTAAGCGTTGGCCTCGAAAGGGTTGCAACTCTTTACAAGCTGTCATGCATTTTCTTGCAGACATTGATGCTGAAGAATTTTAGTATCAGAATCAGAGCTCAGCCTTGGAACCTGACCTGAGTCAGACTGATGATATACAGGAAGGCATGGACTTCCCTGGACCGCCGTCTGAACCCTACTCTCCTTCTCATTCTGATGGCAGTCAATCTGTTGTTGAGTCAATTTCTTCCATCAGTGAATTGAGTGAGAAACCACTGCTTGGTAGGGATTTCGTCTCTTCAGACGAGGAGCGTGAGGCAGAAGTGGCCGCACCGATAGTAGGTGAAGAGCTTGCTGTGGCCTTAGAGCAGAACATTGACACAGAAGTGTTTAGGCATATCTTCAGCGGTTGTTGCCACATTGCACGAAACGCCAACACTGACCCTGATGATGGCGAAGCTATCCAGCTGAAGTGCGGGAAGCTGGCAACTAAGAATTTTGAGAAGGTGCGTTTGGCAGGCAACTTCCTGCCGTATAAATGCTCAAGGTGCTTCACTGGCGGTTGATGTTTTTTTGATTTTATTTCAAACTGTTTTGCATTGCGTGAGTTCTTTGGTCAGAAGTGATTTTGGGCACCACGAGTTTCACTGTTACTTGAGTGCAGCAGTTCAAGGTGCTTGGAACTCAGTTTTTGCATGTTCATGTCCACAGTGCGTCTTTCATGTCATGTTAAGTGTTTACAATGTTGAAACTGGTCATGTCACATGTCGTGAGTTGCATGCCCTGCAAAGTGAACCCCAGAGGGAGCTGCTCCAAGCAACCAGCAGTAGGGAATGCGTCAGGTGCACAGAGCTCAGACAATGACAGTTACAACCAACATTTTTTTTGTCAAAATGTATTCAAACAGTCACCTCGGCTTTTCAAGTTTGCAGTGTGTGATGTTTTTGATTGCAGAACTCACCATGCACAGAGCCCAAAGCTCTAATACCTGGCAGAGCGACAGTACAGAGCTGGAAGCTTGGGGCTGACAGGACTCCGTCCGCAAAGTGTCACAAAAGAGTGAAACCATTTCAGATTCAGTTGGCCGGTGATTCCGTGATTTGTCTTGTGAATCTTGTGACTTTTCTTTTCCTTTTGATTCCTGACTAATGAACATGTCACTGAAAGCAGTCATGTTGTGAGTCATGAAATCCACTTGCAAGCCATGACCACAGGGTCATGATGGATCCATGCATGACGTTGCATGGACAGGCTCCAGAACAGAAAGCTGTTACTGGAAAAGGAAAGACCTTTTGTGCTTCAATTTTCGTATAACGTTTATTTCATAGTCACTCATTTGCAGCCACAACCGGCGATAGCTGGTCCTTTTAATTTTGTCAGAGGAGACAACAGCAGTTCATTGCCCATCACCGCTTCACATTTGAGTTGTAGAGTGGTAGTGGCGACAGCCATGTCCCTAGTCGACAGCACTGCAGTGTTCGAAGCCAGAGCAGCGAGCATTGGTGTTCCTGACGATGTGGTGGCTGCGATGGCATTGAAAGGTTGGGTCAGTCATGGAACCTACGCATTTGCTGTTGCGACTCAACCGGGTGCTGACGAGCAGGCTTTTCTGGATGGGGTCATAATCCCATTGTTGGGTGGGGCAGACCACATTGCTGCGCCCAAGCTGCGTAGACTCTTTTTCGAGTCACACACATTGACATCAGCAGAACTTCGTCGCCAAGTTGATGCCACAGAGCAAGAAGCTCCCAGGAAGTTGCCTGCACCAGAGATCTCTCAGCGGATGGAGCTGCTTCAGGCTCGAATCAGGCCATTGATTGTGGCTAACTTCATGGAGCCGTCACATCATCTGATCAACTCATTGGTGCAATGTGTGGAGGATGGCAGGGTCAGGTACATTGAGTGGTCGCGTTGCACTTCTCGAACCCAGGAAGTCAATAACATCAAAGAAGATGGTGACCTGAAGATTTGGAAAACTGACAGCACAGGAACTATCAAGGCCACTACAAAGGAACCATCTATTGTGGCTTCATTGAACACGGAGTTGGACGTCCACAACGCTCTGAGACATCGAGGGGTTGCCTACGAGATTGCACAGGCAATGACGTTTGAGGTGCACGAGGCCATCATCAACTATTTTTTCTTTGAGCTCAAGAAGGATCCTATGGAGGGATTTGGACAGGTGACCCTTCAACAAGTTGCTGCAGCAGATAGGGAATTGCATGTGAGATTAGCAGAGGCTACGAGAGGAGGCTTCAAGACTGGGCCTGCTGGTGAACTTCCGTTGGACATCCATGTGAAACGGATTTTGGATGGACCTGAGCTCAAATGGATGCTCATGCCATTGCCAAAAAGAGCTGCAGGAAAGCCCACAACAGACGGTCCATCCAAGCCCTCGAACGATGCGGAATCGAAACGGAACAAAGCAGAGCCGAATAAGACAAAGCAGGATTCGTTGAAGCTAAAGCGGCTGAAACGAACACCCATGCCCAAGAAGTTGGTCGGTTGTGTTCCATGCAATGACGAAGGTCAGCCTCTGTGTTTTGCTTTCAACCTTGGGACATGTGCTAGCAGTTCAGATTGCCCGAAGGGGCTCCACATGTGTTGCAAGAAAGGCTGCAATAAAAGACATGCGTTTGTGGTTGCGCACAAGCAAGGGGCTTGACTATCAAGTGAGCTGATGGTAAGCCCACCAAAGGCTTGCATAAAGGAAGAAGTTCAACCTGTGGCTGCATCACGAAAGCGTGGCACAGCCGCTATCAAAGTGGACGACAGTCGTCCCAGTGAACCGGTGGCAAAGCGAAAGCGCTTGGTCACGGGTTGCTCAGTTGCAGAAGTGCACAACGTTGTTAGTGGTGTTGGTGACAAAGAGTCAACACAATCACCTCCGAAGGAGCATGACATTTTTGCAGAAGCAAGTTTAAAAGATGCAGAAGTGCAGTCTGGAAAACAGCTTTTTCTCTTAGATTTATTTTGCGGTACAGCAGGTGTGACAGCAGCTTTTAGAGCGTGTGGTGGTGATGCACTTGGCATTGATCACATCATTGATAAGCGGAGAGTCAAAGGCCCTGTCTCAAAGGTCGATTTGACGAAGAAGGATGGCCAGGAAACCATAATGGGATGGATATCAGCTGGAAAGGTGGACGCTGTTATGCTTGCCCCTCCTTGCGGCACAGCGTCGCGAGCCAGAGAAATACCGATACCAAAAAGACATCGCCTGCGTAAAGGCATGCAGCCAGCCCCCTTGCGGTCAGAGCAGTTTCCAATGGGGTTGCCAAATTTGAGAGGCGTAGCCAAGCTCAAAGTCCAGGCTGCAAACCGCTTATATTCGTTTGCAAGAAGGGTCATTGATTTGTGCGTGGCCATGGACATCCCTGTCATTTGCGAGAACCCACGCCGGTCTTTGATGTGGAACACCGATTATTTCAGTGACTTGCCGTCAGTTTGCCGTTTCCAACATGTGCACTCCTGTATGTACGGCGGCAAACGAAAGAAGCGGACTTCATTTCTTTTGAATTTTCATGCGCAAAATTTGTTACTGGAATGCGATGATAAGCATCAACATTTGCCTTGGGGACTTGTACAAGATAATGCGCTTTCTGAGATCAAGTTTTCGACCAGTCTCGAAACTGAATACCCTTCGGGACTTTGCAAGCAACTGGCATCAGCTTTTGTGGATAGGTTGTTACAACAAGGCAAAGATATTGCCCAAACACCACTCCAAATGGAACAAGCCCAGCGCATGGGCTCAGGCTTGCAGCCGCGTGGAGGTCGTGCACCACTTTTGTTGGGTGACTTCAAGTTCAAGATTGACGTGACCTCCGAGGATGTGGACATTCCTTCCCAAATAAGTGAATCAGTGCACCCTCCATTCCAAGGTATTCCTATCCATTCAAAGCTGATTTCTTCTCGATTAGTTTCTGAAGTGGGGGATGAGGGCGAGAAGAGAACACGTGCGATCTCGACCTTTGGAGTTTTCAGGTCTCCTTTCGAATTCCTGCACAGAGCAATGACCCTTGAACATCCCCTTGACACTCCCCACAATGTGGACAAATCCAATTTGAAAGCAATTTTATTTATAAGAGACCACAGTGCGTCAGAGGTTGTACAGTTCAGAGCAAAGCAACTCAAGAAGTACATGTCACGAGCAGCTCAATTGAGCGAGCAAGAATTTCAGTTCAAGGAGACGCTAGATGTGGACGTAAGACGCGTTTTGGAAGGGAAGAGACTTTTACTTTTTAAGGAGATGGCCGCTGACGCCAAGGTGGGTGATGAGACTCTTTTTCAGGAGTTAACGGAAGGGTTCAGGTTGACTGGTGAGATGCCCCAGTCAAAACAATTTCCTGCGAAGTTGAAACCTGCGATGATCTCAGTTCAACAACTCAGAGAGTCTTCAGTTTGGGCAAAGGAGATGATCCACTCCTCTTGCCGTAGGGTCGGTTCAGATCCTGAGATTGCGAAGGCTGTGTTTGAAGAGACGCAACAGCAACTGAAGGATGGGTGGGTACGTGGTCCTTTTTCGGCCACGGATTTGGATGTGAAATATGATGGCTGTTGGGTGCCTTCAAAACGTTTCGGAGTGCGTCAGGGAGGAAAAATTAGAGCAGTTGATGATTTTTCTGAATTTTTGATCAACGCCTCGGTCACCTCTACAGAGAAACTTCAGTTGTTTGGCTTAGACGAGGTCGTCAACACTGCAAGAACTTTTATTGGATGTGATTTTCTTAGGGCTGATGACCTCTTGGAAAATTTGTGGTGTGACCCGGCCGTGCGTTTCTTCAAAGGTCCCTGGACTGACATCATGGGAAGAGCACTGGATTTGAAGAGCGCCTACAAGCAACTAGCAAGGCATCCCGATGACAGTTGGGCATCTATTTTGGCAGTTTGGAATTTTGAGACTTCAATGGTGGAATACTACGAATCATGTGCACTGCCTTTTGGGTCAATATGTGCGGTCATGGCATTTAACCGCATGGCACGTGCCCTCAGACTGATTTTATCTGAGCTTTTCTGCGTAGTCAACACAAATTTCTTTGATGATTTTTGTCAACTTGAAAGGAGTGAGCTGTGCGATTCAGCATGGCAGTCTGCAGAGTTGGTTATGCGCCTTTTGGGATGGAGGATCTCAATGTCTGAAGACAAACGTGGCCCCTTTGCGAAGGAGTTCAACCTTCTTGGTGCCGTGATTGATCTGTCAGGCGCTACGCAAGGAATGGTATCGGTACACAACAAGCCTTCCAGGATTTCTGACCTACAAGAATTGGTCAACAGCATTTGCAATAGCCAGACAGTGGCGATATCGACTCTGGAGACCCTCAAGGGTCGTCTCTTGTATGCCGCAGGGCATACGTTTGGAAGATGTACTCAATTGGCAATTCAACTGATTTCTCGGGTGGCTCGCAGAGGCCCTTTGGTACTCCTTGACGAACAGCTTAAACATGTCATTGTGAGAGCAATGCGCTGCTTAGTTAACTCGAAGCCAAGACGAGTGGAAGCTTGGTCCGGAAGGGTCCCCATCATTTTATTCACAGATGGTGCCTGCGAGGATGAGGGCGCTCTGGTAACACACGGTGCAGTGTTATTTGACCCTGAATCAAACTTGGCGCTTATGTTTGGTGATGAGATCCCTCATGAATGGACCTCGAAATGGAAGTCTGAGGGACGCAAACAGTTGATTTGTCAAGCTGAGCTCTTCCCAGTGATCATCGCGAAGAATACTTGGAAAGATGCTTTGAAGGGACGTTCAATCCTTTGGTTCATCGATAACAACTCTTCTCTTGCGGCGATCATCAGATCGTACTCTCCAGTACTCGATAACTTTGAGATGCTTGTGATTAATGCTCGATTGGACACAGAACTTCAGTGCCTACATTGGTACTCCAGAGTACCATCCCGATCCAATCTTAGTGACGATCCGTCACGACTTGTTTTCAAGGAACTTGAAAGTCAAGGCTTCGAAAGATGCACACCATGTTACAATCTCACGAGCGGGTGAAATGGGGTGGCAAGGCGTGAGATATAAAGATGTCTTACGCGTAACACGAAAGCGTGCCGACTCCCCAATTACCTAAAGGTGAGAAAAAAGTTACAGTGTGAATTTTTAAAGACGTCAGCTGTGCAAGCACTTTCACGATGTGCATTTCTCCGTGTCGAATTCACGTTGTCATTTTGATATATATATATATATACTTACTTGAGTGTTTGTATATATATATATACACGTTTTCAATTTAATTTTTGTTTTGTAAGCAACGCGCAAACAGGGACGCGAGCGTAAAGGTAGAGGTGAGCTTTGGTTTGATAAGCTGCGTCTCACTTTAGTGATGAGCCTTTATAAAACCTTGCTCACAGGTGGTGAGCCACCGTCCTCTTCCTTGCGCGTGCTGCGTCCTTTCCTCCGCGTTCGCGTTTCGAAGTTTCTGGAAGATTGACTTCTGAAACCTCCGTTTTTAAACAACTTGAATCTTCTGTGGTTTGAAGTTGTTTTTGAAATTTGCGGTCTTGAACTTTCAACATGTCCAACTTCAGTGTGCTGTGAGTTTTCTCATTTGGAATGTTATGATCAGTCGTTCACCGCGTTTTTAAAATTTCAAGGGAGGGTGGGTGGGATAAAAGTTCTCACTACCCGGAGTTTCAACCCGCCCTCCCAACCCTCTCCGGGCGTGAGATATAAAGATGTCTTACGCGTAACACGAAAGCGTGCCGACTCCCCAATTACCTAAAGGTGAGAAAAAAGTTACAGTGTGAATTTTTAAAGACGTCAGCTGTGCAAGCACTTTCACAATGTGCATTTCTCCGTGTCGAATTCACGTTGTCATTTTGATATATATATATACTTACTTGAGTGTTTGTATATATATATATACGTTTTCAATTTAATTTTTGTTTTGTAAGCAACGCGCAACCAGGGACGCGAGCGTAAAGGTAGAGGTGAGCTTTGGTTTGATAATTTATGAAGACCAGTGTCATCTGAAATGTGGACAAAGACAACTGTGGTGAGTTCTCCATATGGACCGACATAGCGTAACCGTTCTTTCCACCAAGCAGCGACCATTGGCCAATGGCTGAGTCCAGGCACAGACTTGACCTCGTCCGATTGCAAATCACGATTGTCCGTCACCAAATATACCGTATGGTAAGGCAAGAAAGCAGAGCTTTGACTAACCAACCATCGGTACAACTTGTGCCAGTCAGGTCCAGGTACGGTTTCGCTCCCGTTGACCATTGCAATTTCGTAGTCATGGCGATCAGGTTCAGCTGTCTTCTTATGGGGGTCACCAAATCGCCAGTGCTGTTCAATTGATACATTCAGCCCGTACTCAGTAGAAATGCTCTTGTGCTGTTCAAGTGCGTAGAGCAAGTCAAAGAAGCTGATGTTAGGGTTCTTCGCGTACCAGGACTTCACAACTTGTTCCCTGGAAAGCAGAGACATCACACTGTGCAGTTCCTGTGTAGCAGACTTGGGTGTAAAAGTTATTAAGGGGGAGGGTGGGAGGTGTTGAGAATCCTGACACGTCTTTGGTCAGAAGACTCAAGCACTCCAGTCAGTCTCGAAAGTCGAAATCAACCAAAAAAGGGAAAACCAAAGCAAGACCAACAAAACAAACAACAACCAGAAAAGGCCAAAAGCAACACAAACCAAAGAAACAAGGGGGGAGGGGGCAAGTGTTGAAAAACCTGACACGTCTTTGGCCAGGCAGTTCAAGCACCTTAACAGGAGACAAGTGGAATCGAAAATCACCCAACACTCAAGAATTTAAGGTACGACAGCACAGCAGAGGCGGCGCACAAGGCAGTGAGGGAGCAAAAGTGAAATCAGGGGGGAAGGAACGGACAAGAGAGGCTGGAAGCCCTGACAGTCTTTAGTCAGAGAATCCAGGCACGAAAATGAAAAGGAGAAGGTGAGGGAAAGGATGGAAAGGAGAGAAGGGAGTAAGGCGAAAGGAGATAACGCAAGAGGGGTACTATCGTGGAATAAGGTCCCAATGCACGAAAGAGCAAGGTGTGATCTGTTGTATGACAAAGCAAGCCAGTAGTAATACCCTTTGCCCAATCACCGGAAAGGTTTGCTATATCGATCCCTCACCGAGGTAAGGAGGCACTATATGTTTCCCTTTTCTAGAAATAAGCTGAGGCAGCAGGTCTGTCTACTGCCGTACTTTGAGCCGATAGGATCGCATGGAGCGGTAGCTACATGTAACAGAGCACACGATACTTGTGTAGTGAAAGACATCATGGTTGAAATGAAGAATGTGACTAATGTGTACTGCTCTTTCGTTTTTCTTAGGGTCACAAGCAGGCCAGAATTCAGCCTTTACCTGGTGCCAGCCTCTCACTGGGAAAGTGTTCATCTGGAGCACACAATTAGTCAACTTGGTGCAGGAATGTTTCTTCCCGGTTGAGCTCCGGGGGTGATTGCAGCTCATTTCGTATTCGTACTGGTAAATACAGTCCTTCTAGTATTCTGCGCCATCGAAACGTAGCGAAGTTTATCTGTCGAGACTGTTTTTCAACGATATGTTGGTATTTCCACACAGTTTGATTCATGATAATGGTGGCCCTATCTGTCAAAGCTGTGGGTTTCACTCGCGCCAGAGAAGATTGCTCACGTCTCACCACGTCTGTTGCGCTACAGAATTGCTGTAGCAGGTCAATGACCGTGTCTTCAGCACTCTGCGCAGCAGCAGCTTGTACAGCGTTGAAGACTTCTTTACGGGCAGGGTGACCGTACCATTGCAGTGAATGGCAAAGCACGGAGGCAATCGCAATCTCCTGCCACGGGTCCGCTTGTGCATCTAGGAGCAGCTGTACATTTGTCCTGTGCCGATGGAGGACAGCAAGGAAGAGGGGTGGTAGCGCTCCTTTCACGGGCATCACCGAGGCACCAGCCTCAAGCCAAGTTTGAACAAGCTGCGAGCTGCCCAACTCAACTGCTAATTCCAACATAGTGGTAGGTTGCGTTTTGGGCGGGATGATATTGGGGTCAGCTTGGGCTTGTAACAGTAGATAGGTTAAACTGGCCCCATGTCGAGGGAAGCAGTGGCCAGCAATAGGCTGGTAAGCATACGGATCAGCAGAGTGGTCTCGAAGGATAGCAGAGGCTACTAATGTGCTGATATGCCCTCCCTCAGTCGTCACGTCCATAAGGCCTACGCCCTTGCCAAGAAGATAGCTTACATCCATCACATCTTTGTGATCAATGGCAGTTATAAGGTCTTGATATTGCTGTGCTGACGGGACTTGCAATGACTGCACTATATAGCATAATGCTGCCTCATTTGTATCAGTGTCGAATTGGACAGCCCTCAATGGCGATTGGATTACTGACGAGCTGTCTGCGTAGAGGACCACTTGGAAGGGTGAGTCCAACCTAAGCACCATCGCCGTCTGTTTCATAATGTCCCATCCGAGAGTTGTCCGTTCCACGACGTCCATTGTCAGGGTTGTTTCGCCAAGGATTCCATGGCGCACACGGAGCCGCATACTTGCCCCGTAAGATGAAGCGGAGGCAACCCTGACAGTCTTTAGCCAGAGAGGCCTCGCACTTATGACTGCAACCACAAACCTCGTCTAGGTAGGGGATAGGAAGGATACTGAGGGGTATGCCTGGAAGTATGAAAGTCAGCAACTGATTAGACCATTTGTACTCGAGCCAGAATTGCTTCGCAGATCAAACAAGAAAACCTTGCCACGTGGTCTCATTGACATGCAAGACAGCACAATTTATGCGTAACAGCAGTCAAATGTCACAGGCACGTGCTGTGCAGCCGTCGGTGATAGCACAGGTCTAGCAGATACGGCAATCTATTTAGTAAGAGACTTGCTTGTACCAGGAAACGGTGGTGATAATCAAAACAGTGCTTTTGTTTGAGCCAAAAATGTTGCAGGCACTCCACCGAGCAGCGTTACAAATGGCCACATGCTCACCAAGACACATCCTGCATGTGTGCAGAGGATAACATATCGCAAGACAATGTTTAATCAAGCATTCTTATATATTGCATTCTAATTGACTTTTACTGATCCATCAGTAGGCGTACCATCTAGTGCAATTACCTTCTTTTCACGTCCTGCATCCTCGGGGTGAGAATAAGGCCACAGTCTTCGCTGTGGTTCCTTCGGACTTTATACAGCATGCAGATGTCAATCTCATGTGCACTCAGTTCTGACTTCCCTCTGTAGCTGGCTCTGTGCAAGATTCGGTTGGAGCAGCTGAAGCAGCTTGCCCCACATCTTCCTCTTTAGCCGTTGCTTGTTCTTGCTCGATTTGCACTAAATTGCTCACTACTTCTTCCATTTGGGTGGCTGCTTCCATGACAGCATTTAATAGAGTGCGTGCATACGCCAGCTGTTTAGCAGCCCGGGCCCGGCCCTCTGCTGCAGGTCCTAGTGGCGGTACTTCACCATGTCGCCACATCATGACTTTGCTGGTTGTATGGGTTGGCACTGTTGCGGCTGATTTAGTCTCAGACTGATCGGCAAAGGTCGCATTAAGTTTCTGCAGATCACGGGCACTGTAGTTCCCGGACGGGTCAAACTGTTGGGTACTCGTTTGTCCCGAGGGGTCCGAGTACTTTCTCTTGCCATGTAGGTTATCTTCTCTACGCGGCATAGGCTTCATGGCACTCTTGTGTTCAAAGCCAGTCTTGAAAGTTTCGTGAACTGCTGAACTACAGCGGGATTCTCTGTTCAGGGCGATGGTTTTGTCCGTCACCTTGCCTGAGCTATTGGTCAGTTCAGTGAAGGGCCAGCACGGTGTGCGATTTGCCAGGATATTATGTTCATGCATCCTGTCGACATAGAAATGATTCAATTTCTCATTGTGTTGGTGGTTCGTGATGACTGCAAATCTTCTGGGGCTAACCCAAATCCATAGATCTTCCTGAAAGGAATCTGTGGCATAGAAGGGCCATATCTGTCGGCCTCCCATTTCCACAAACCAAAAGTTGGTATAGTCGTCATCACTGGCCTCAGTATCTACGTGACAGAAATCATGCGACAATTTGGCGGAGCTGGACCCTGGATAGGCCCAGTCCGGCGGGCTCTTCATGTCGTCATTGAGGATAATATTCCAGCATTCTCCATTGATGCACATTCTATATTCGTAGAAAGACCACGCATGGAGCTGCTTGGCGTGCTCATAAAAGCCCTGCTGCCGATAGACCTGGATGCCATCGTATTCCGTAATGTAGGACTCTTTGTACCCAGGTCGCTGGTATTCACTGTGAGCCTCAGTATCATTATTGCCTCCAGCTGGGCCCTCTTGGTCAGGCCCAGTCAGTGGGCCTGCCTTCAGGGTGACCTTATCACCAATCCAGTGCGCCATGACTGCCCACCGGAGTGCACGAAGGTATGGGAGAAGTAGGGACAGAGAGCAGGAAGGGAGAAAGAGGAGTCAGTCACAAGTGACGGACAGGGATGGACCAGGGAGCACACTTGAAGTACAAGCAGTGACGGTAAGCAGATGGGGTAGCAGAAAAGGAGACAGCCAAAGGGAGGGGAACGATGAAGAAGGCGAAGAGAGGGAAAGTAAAATAGAGAGAGGGTACTCCCCTGACACGTCTTTAGTCAGAGGAGTGGGAACCCTGCAAATGGGAAGGTGGTTTGAGCCCCAGAAGTGCGGCAGGGTATACAATATTGCTGACAGATCTCAATCTGCAGAACTTGACCAAGGTGGGCAAGTGTACTCATGAGTACAGCTGCTTATCATGCTCTCTGTCGTGACGTAACTTATCACTTCATTTTTGTCAGAATTTTCTCTCACTGCAATATCACCCTTGAGTACAATAGGCAAGCCCCTGCTTCGAGCCGGTTGATTCATCAGAAACTTGTTAAACAGTGAGTAAGTTCGGTATAACTGTGCTGTACATGAGCTAAGGCTATGTACACCGTAGATGAATCTGTGAGGCCTATTCCTTCACGGGAAAGCTGTTCAAGCAGCAAACCATCAAGGCACCCTACCGTCTCTTCTTTGATTGAGAAAAAGCAGGGGGTCCTGTGCATGAGCCCATTGGATATGAGGAGGTAGTCTTGAATTTGTTGTTCTTCAAGTCTGATTACTGCATGTGTAGCAGTGTGTGCAATCCAAGTCTCAGCATCAGGCATCCGTAGGTGTAAAATTAGCAGTTCAATGTTGTCTCCTATAACTCCAGATGGAGGTCTTTCTTCGAGCGGTATTGCGCCGATAACTCCGTCCACTACATCTAAGTGCTTCATTTCATCACCATGGCAAGTCAGTGTGCGCTGTCTGGCTATGACTCTATGTCTAGCGTTAATTGCTTGAAAACATCAAGTAAACTCCAAGGATGTATACTGGGTAGTATTTGTGGGAATTGTGTTGTGAGGTAGCCATTCTTGAGCACATAATGGCAAGCGAAGGTAATGAGTGGCCCGTAAATCGTGCGAATTCCACTGATCTGAGATACGGCAACTCTAAAAATCACCAGTCATTTCACTTTTTGTTACAGGAGGACGACTTCCGGCGCACAACTCTCTGTCGGGGCTGCGAATGGCCGCAGTGGGCCGATCCTGCACGAGGAGATTAAACCTTATGGCGGGAGCCATCATTCTGGCTACATCCGCTAGGAGCGTGCTTGGTTGGAGTCTTTGCACTGTTGAACTGGTCCCAGCTGCTATGGTGGTCCAGATGCAGAGGTTGGGTGGCAACCCTGACCGCAAAATTGTAGAGAAAAGCAACTTCCACGACTGTATCAGCTGCTTGCCGCATGGTCCTGCGGTCAAGAAAGCCGCCCAGGGTCGCAGTAATGTGTATTGTCTGAATGTTCAGCCGAAATGGTCGGGCATCGATTGGTACTGGAGCAAGTCCCGCCTGATCGGTCATGCCTCCATCAGCAGCTGGAACTAAGTATAGGTGGTTGACCCACAAACCTCGTGTAGACGGACGGCTAAAACCTGCCACTCGGACTATGTCCTCGTACGATGCTGCTAGTGCTGTCAAAAGATGCTGTGTGATGCGCTGTCCGTCCAATTCAACCTGCTGAAGGTCAGCTTCTAAGGTGTTATATATCAATTGCAATCCATGTGCTTCTTCTGGGAAAAAGGTGACACATCCACACTGTACTAGCCGTACTGTACGCCTGAGGTCTCGCACAGCCACCATAAGGTCTTGTGCTGCTTCCAAACTATATAGGATCATCTTTACCGGCATAGAGAGCTGGTGTTCTTCTCCGCGAAGTCGCACATACTCCATGGCAGTACGGGCAGAGAGAGTGGAGGCCCACTACGTAAAGATTGCTAGTTTGCGAATACAGTGAAAGGGACATTAAGGTGGCAAATTGGTGGATGTTGTTGTGGGTCAGTTGCAATCCCGACACGTCTTTGGTCGGAAAGACAACATGACCATCATGGTGGGGGTACGTCAGGTCAGGACATGTCAAAATTTGGTACATGTCGGTTGTGACACTATTATGACTGTCTCGCTGGGGTACCTCAGCCTGTGTGATGGAGAGGATGGATTCAAGTTCCTATCCCGTTGTCACTGAACTACGCTCACATCTAGTCTTCACACCCTTGAACTAGAGAAGAGCCTAGGACACTGAGTGAGTTACCCATAGTGTACGAATTAATACAAGAAAGCAAGAACAGACAAGTTAAGTACAGGTTGGGGGTCATCCTAAGCCCTTCCTTGAACATCACGTACACTCGCCCTTGTAGAAATGTCATCTATCTTGCTAGTGGGTATGCAATAGATATTGCTTGTTCGGCATGCCAGCTTAGGTGGGATGAAATACCTGTGAGCCAACAGGAGAGCATGTTCACACTGCAGTCACCGCCGGCACTGTCAATAGGAGGATCGCTGGCCCCTAATAGGTAAGCATGTGGTTCAGTTCACATAAAATTATTTACAAGACGTGCGAGAATCACCGCATGAAAAGCTGCCCAAGGAGCCCCTCTTTCGATTGCCTGACGATCAACTTCGCTGGACTTCTGCTAACTCATTGTGCCTCACAGGTCATTGAAAATGGTTGCATACGCTTCACTTAGAGCATACCAATTTTGCTGTAGTCGATAAAGTGCTCGGTTGGCTTCTTGTACAAGATCATTATGTTGCATTTGCAGCACTTGGATGCCTTCACTGAGTTGGAAGATCCTATCCGCTTCATCTTCATGAGTAGGAAAAAGGCCCGCTATTGCGTTTTGGCACTCTTGCGAGAGCCGAAAATCAAAGCAAGGTCGATCATCTTCATGGACAGCACTGTTGATTCGTGATTGTTCACTCAGTGCGATTCCTTCCAAGGTTGGCTGCAGTGTTTCAATGCGATTGCCTAGTATATTGTAAGCATGCATAATTTCTGCAATAATAGCACATTGTTGGGCACTCTTTGCAACTATTGCAAATCGTCTGGAGTTGGCCCAGCATGCATATCCGTTGTGTCGCACCTCTGCTGCAAAGGGATAAAAACCTCCGTATCCTGCGATATTCAACCAAGCCTGCAGGTAAACCTCATCACACTCCCGAGGAATGACCTTATGGAATCCATGGGGCAATGAAGCCCCCATCGTTACTGTCGCCTCCTCCGGGAGCCATGACTCATCCCCAGCCCATAGGATGTTCCATTTTTCACCGTTGAGCCATGTGCATACTTCCATCAAGTTGAATGCTCTGCACTCTATATTGACATTGTGACATAGCCTATGGATAGGATACTTGCCGCAATGTAGATTCGTCAACATATTTGGGGTGCTCTGAATGGTTTCAACGTTATATCCTTTCCAATGGTAGTTCCTTAGAAATGTCATGAGCGCAGTCGACATGGCTTCGCAAGTGGGGCGCTTGCCAGGTGCAGTCCCGACACGTCTTTGTTCGGAAAAGCACCGTGGTTTGGTAGCTGCAAATCACATATACTATTTATGGTGATGTCAGGCAACAATGTTAGCATCAATGGAAGTAGCACATCATTAGGTAAGCTGTATTTGCTGAAATCTGTTTGAGCCGATAGACTACGTGTGCGATGGAGACTGTGTGAACTTCGTTACCCTGTATTGGAAACCTAGTAGCTGACGGCATGGGAAGCTTTGATATAGCCTAACAGTCAAGCTGAAAACACACGTGATCTTGTTTTTGCAGTGGCTGCACAAAACTGCACTGCGCGCGGCTAAACACGTTGGGACTAGCCAGCCTATTATGGCTCAGGCAAATTGGGTACAGGGGGCTTATAGGCACCCTGTTATCTTGCTTCTATTATAGCACTAGCACTTCTCGTCTTTTATATGCTCCCTGCTAAGGTGAGCGCGGGAAGCAGTTCTCTCTCACATCATGTAGTTCTTCGTCTACACTTGAACTGAGCTCAATGCCATCGGGATACACCACTGGGACTAAAAGCTCATTTTGAGCATATTCCATTTCTCGTACGATGTGAGCTTTGTAGTCTGCTATCATGTGAAGTAGAGCAACTTGCGATTGGATGTTCTCATCAAGCTTTTCTGGCATTGGTACGTCGACCCAGAATACTTCCCTGGCCTGTTGCTTTGCCTTGAGCAAATGATAGTGGGCGGACTGTAAATTGCCCAGCAAAGTACAGCAAGCCGTGTACTTCTTAATGACACGTTTAATGTGGTGGAGTCGTTCGTCACAGCTTGATGCATCCGATGTTGCGCACGCCATGGCAGGCAACAAGATCACTGAACTTGGGTAATTTCTTTTGAAGCAAACTGACGCAGCTCATATGAGGGAGAAACTCTGTAAGATGGTTGAATTCCCAAAAAATACGTAACTGTTTGTGTGAGGGACCCCTGTCACGTCTTTGGACAGAAGTGCCCTGAGCTATCTTAGAGATAGAAAGCGACATATACTTCTGATTGACCTCATTGCATAGTTAGGGAAGAAGCTACAACACGTGGACGATGATGGGCAGGGATTGCACTATTTCATGAGGTAACTGACATATTCACAGGTTGGGTCATTTACCTCATAATGCCGCCACTGAGGAGCCAAAAAAGGAGTCTGCACAGAATCCTCGACTATGTGTACTGCCAATCAAGTACATAGTTGGATCGCAGCCCATGGAACAAGGGAGAGCAGACAAGATCAAAACAAAGCAAGCACCGACAAGGAAATAGACAAAGAGAAGCGACAGGAAGGAAGTCAGTAAGTGGAGTACCATTAGAGCCTCGCTACCTAGTATCGAAATCAAAAAGAGAGAGAAGAGAAGCTACACAATTGAAAAAACAACAAAATCAGTTGATAAGTCATTTTGCCCTCTGCGCTGATGACTGTCTTGTGGCACAAATACAATGTGCATAAATAGGTCCGCTCATTCCTCGAATTTTCGCTTCACAGAACTCTGACTCTGTTGCCTGCCGTGCGTCTCTTGCCTACGACTTGCCTCCCATCTCTGAAAGATTCTTGCTCGATCTATGGCAGTTAAAGCTTTCCGGTCAGTCTGTTCTTCACTCGATTCTCGTTTTGGGACTCCGTGATTCCTTTCATGGTTTGCCAGGAGTACTAGAGCTTCCTCTAGGGCCCCTAAGGCCACTCTCAATTGAGTGACAGCATCCTCCGTTCCCGGGCCGACTAGGCTCGCATTGGCAGTTGCCTTAACCAGGCCATTTCGCAGCTGAGCGACTTGATGGGATAACGGGTTCGCTGAGCATGGCAATGGTTTCTGTCTAGGTCTCTCGGTCTCCGTGCACATTGGCAGAGATAGGGAGTATAGGATTGACTACCTGTGAGCAGTAAAACGGCTCATGAGTCACAATATTACGCCTTCCCTCATAGCAGTAACACAGAGAAAGGTGTTCCAAGAGAAGGAAGTAAAGAATAGGCTCGGATTCTACAGCGCTTGTCATACTTATTTGGATGGAAAGTTTCCGTGGCTTAGAGTGGGTAGAGACAGATAGGTGCTACGGGTCAATCGTCATGGCTACTAGCTGTAAGGTGATACTTTGACTAGCGTAGTCAATGGAGGCGTCTCTCTAGGAAGGGATGGAATCACCATACGCTTGACTAAGAATAAAAGATCATCCAAGCGTAAATGCCATTAGGCTACAGTACCGAGGATAGGTATTTAGGTTGCTCTACGCCGTTTGGCCATGCGTTCTGTAAAGGTATCATAGCCTGATGTTGGTGCTTGTGTGTTCCACCGAATGGGTCGCGTCCCGAAAAGTTCACTTTCGATGCTTCTTTTCCTTTCGGTACGTGGGAGGGGGGAGGGATTTCTGGTCACGTTAACATCATCGAGAGTCTGTATAAGAGCCTGAGCATCTGCGGCGAGTTCACGTAAACTGAAAAGGGGGGATCGCATGAATCCAGCTGTAATTGATGGAGCATTGCCCGTTCTGCTTCATAAATTAAATGTGGAGAGATTTCTTTTGGGAGCCAGAGTCCGTCATGGAGCCAAATTGCTGATGTTACGTGACACCTTCTCGTTAGCTCCTTGTAGTAAGAGATCATAATGTGTTCTTCATACCATTCAAGAGTTCGAAAAGCAGCACCTCTGACATGAGCAACATATTGTGGCCTCCTTAAGGGCAGGTGGTCATTAACAAGCGCTTGTGTTGCTGATTCAATTTGAAAGCTGAGATGATATAAAGCTGGAGGACATGTGATATGGTGTTCCCTTTTTATTTTGGCACACGCTTCTCTTGCCCCTGCATTCATTACAATTAGTGGATGTCGCTTAACAATAGCAGACCGCTGATTCAACGATACCAACCCTAGCAGATCAGTAAGTATTGCTCTAAGATCTACTATATGTGGGAGGTGGCTGCTGCGAAGGAGTCGTCTCATGATTTCATAGAATGCGCCGATCATGTCCACTTCCTGGTGCGTATTTCCAAATAGAAGTAATCGCACCTTTCGTGGTAGTCTTTGAGCACAGGGACCTCTACCGTACAGTCGGCCCAGACAGTCTGTTGCAGACGCCGTATACTCTACTACTCGGGGTTTCGTGAGATTGGCAGTGCCCGCTAGATAGGCCTCCACCTCTTTGAGATATTGCTGGTTTGCAGCTTGCACAATAAATTTCTTTACCAATTCTATACTTATATTCGGGACCTCGGTAAGTAGTAGGATCGTAACACCTAGAGGCCTCTCTTCCAGTACAACGGCTCCAGATTGCATAGCCAAGTGATAGGGTGCTTCAACCACGATTTCTGTAGGCTCGCTTACATGAGCTGGGAAGGCCTGGGCCGCTCTGCTAGCCACTCCAGCAAGATAGTCTGCGAGTATATTGGCTTCTCTTGGACGGTATACCCATTTTCCATAGTCAAAAAACCTCGATTGTTTCCGGCGAATTTGCTGTATAATAGGCTGTAGGTCTATCCTACGAAAGCGTCCTGCAAAGGCTAAGTGCTTAACGATGGGGAGGATGTCCCCTTGTAGATAGGCCTG
>CAMXCT020003464.1:0-10000 GCA_947184155.2 Cladocopium goreaui
CAACAAGAATGGGAGGTCACAATCAGCAACATATGTTGACTTGAAGCAGCTTCAATTGGTATGCAGCCCACAGAACATGTGTTTTTATCAACTTCAGTGGGTTTCGACCTGTTCGGTGGCTCCAGCCTTTGCTATTGACCACCTTTGAAGAGCGAAGATCCCATGGTTTTTGTTGGGAAAAATGAGATCCTGAGGCCCACCTCCTACTTGGATGTGTGTGATTCACCACTTTCATTGGGATTCAACCAACCCAAAGGTGACCCCCAATAAGGGTTTATTACTGGTTGGTGGTTTGGAACATGAATGTTATTTTCCATTTCATATATGGGATGTCATCCTTCCCATTGACGAACTCATATTTTTCAAGATGGTTAAAACATGTTAAAACCACCAACCAGATTACATTGTTACAAACATTTCAACCACCAACAATCACTCATCAGGGTTTGTTAAACATCTATATTCTTCGGGGATTTTTTGGGTCGTTTCCTTGAACCTCCACGACCTGATCCCTCCATGTTTGCACATCCAAAATGAGTAGAGTAGTTTACCCTCTGGTAATTTAACATAGCTATGGAAAGATCCACCATTTTTCATGGGAAAATCCACTATAAATGGTCATTTTCAATAGCTTTTTGTATGTTTACCAGAGGGTACTGTTTATGAAGTTTGTAAAAATCTATTTCGTCTGGAACAAAGAGCATGTCCTCTTGTAGGCAGAATATTGCAACATGTCAAACTACGGCTTCCGAAGGGTCCTTGTATATAAGTGACCATTTTACGTTTACGGTTCTTCCACCAGCCTTGCCCTGCCCACCTAATTCCCTAATCCAATGTTTGCTGGTTGCTGGTTGCCCAATTGTTGCTAGAGTCAACTCCCTTTTTTCATGCCAGTTAAAACATATGTTAAACCACTACGACCCTAATTTTCGAAAAATCGAAGCCCAACCCTTCGCCATCTCCCAAGATCCCCATTTTTTTCCAATGAACAACTGTCGATCCCAGGTGGGTGTCTTCATGGACCAGCCACTGGAGGAGGTGAGTGCTACGGCCCTGGCGGTGGAGCTGGACGTGGTGCAGCTGCATGGCGCGGAGGATGCCAAGTTCGTGGAGGAACTGCAGAAGTTGCTGCCAGAAGCTGGGAAATGCCATGGAGATTTCTACCCTCTGGTAATTTAACAGTTTGCTATTGAAAATGGCCATTTATAGTGAGTTTTCCCATTAAAAATGGTGATTTTCCATAGCTATGTTAATTTACCAAAGGGTAGAGGTTTTTTGTGGATTTGAGAGTTTTCTTGTGTGTGGAAATGTCGTGCTGGATGGCTGGATATTTTTTTAATTGCTAAACATTTTTTTTAAATGTTGGTTTCTAATGGTTGATCATGCTTTTGTGGAGGATTTGATGGTAAAGGTCAACATCATGGTTGATAGTCATGGCGGGTCGATTTGTGGCTGACACAGGCCATTGTGTGGAATTAATTTTGGTTGTTTTTTTATGGGCAACAAAAAGGTTACTGTACTGGTAAAAAATGATTGATATTTTTTTTTTTCGAGAACAGTCACAGTGGTTAAAGAATGTTACAGATTTATTGTTGACAGTGGTCAATGTATGTAGTATACAATGATAACTCATGATGATACAAGTGTCAACGATGTGGATTTAACATTCTTTACCTGTCGCGAACACTTGGGATTGTTTTTAACGTGAGCAGCTGAGCTGGCGTCGGTTGATCACTAGTCTTGCGACATGATTGAAAACAATGCGCTATACTGTTTCCCAGATGCTCCATGGTCCATATGGTTTATTTACCTACAAAAATGCATATGGTTGTGTATTGGACGACAATATACAGAAACCTTCTGGGGACATGTTTCATATTTGGAGAAATCCAACATCCAACATAACACACAAAACATGAATTTGTGATGCATGGATGACCAAGAAGATCTGTCGACATCTATACAAGGTGGTACCCACCCAGTTATAAGTTGGTTTATAACCCCCATGAACTAGTTCGATGCATCTACAAGCTACCATATAGTTATCCTAGTGATGTTCACCAAGTTAGCTATCATTTGTGGGCACCACCTCCTACCTCAGATAGAAGTGATCCTGAGGACACATGGCTTATCAAAGTGGTGCATCTGCCGCCGAAGACCTCCGCAAAGAACGGGGAGGGCCAACTGGCCCAACTGAAGGAGAAGTTGTCGCTCGCCATGGCTGGGCCATTATCTGATAGGTGCTGTTTAAAGGTACCCCTTTGGTAAACTCACAGTTTGCTAGGGAACATCACCATCGCCGCAATCAACGAACTCAATGGGCCATGGCTTCGCTATGTTCAGTCACCATTTTGGGTCCAGTCAAACCGTCCCCAATTGGGCTTCAACCTAAATGTAGGGCCCCTTGTGTCGCCTTGGTGCTTTGGTTGGCATCCCACTGAAATATGTTTCAGCAACTTCATGCATGGAGCATATTTGTTTTTTTTTGACACTATTTTGCTATTTGAAGTTCACTTGATGATTTCAAAATTGCTGAGACTGGGTCCTTGCAATTTTGACATGTCTTGATGCTTCTTTTTCCAACTCAAATTTGCAGAATCAATATCATCATTCCATTTGCCCAATTCCTTGGACAACAGGATGTTTTCCCATCTTAGGATGCAAAACTAAGATCTATTTTTAAGCTATTTTAAGCTCATGTTAGGTTCAGATTAAACACCCAAAAAGAAACTATGGTGGATGTAGGGGCTGAGACATACATATCTTATCATACGTGTTGCGCCTTGCGAAGGTCATCCTACACCTCCTGTGATGCGATTTTGCTGGACACCGCAGTGAAGGGCAGCAATTCGGGTGGCACTGGTGCGGCCTTTGATTGGAACGTGGCCAAGCATTGTCAGGAGATCGGAACGGGGAACGGGGATTTGGTGTGGTGAAAGGCAGAAATATTAACGCCGCCTCTTGAGATCTCTTGAGACTGAAGTTGTTCTTATCTGGTTGGTGGTTTCAAACATGTTTTATTGTCCATAATAAGAATAATCATATATGGGATGTCATCCGAAACCCATTGACGAACTCCATCATTTTTCAAGATGGTGAAATTGCACCACCAACCAGTTATATTATTCATTAGATCAGGTATTAACCACTATTTTCATCACTAATAACCACTATTACTCACTATTAACCACTATTAACCACTATTATAGATTAGGTATTAATCACTAATAACCACTATATTAACCACTATTACTCACTATTAACCATGGTTTTTTAACCACCAACCAGTTAAGGTCATTGGGATCCCTGGATGGCGTGGCCATAGACTCGACATATCGACTCGACTCGACTCGATTTCGTCCTATGGGATTTCCGCCAGGAGGAGTGGGGCATTCCCGTGTCTTGGATCACTTGGAGGGAGAAATTGAAGCGGTTAACTTCTCCTGTGAAAGTCATGGGATTTATTGTGTTTGTTGATGGAAATTGTGGAGATGTTGATGTTTGAAACAGGAAAATCCATGGGAAACTATCTCCTTTTTTTTCGGCTTTTCCCATAATGAAATCCCAGGGCGGAATCCTGCGGAAATCCGGTGGCAATTTTCCCAAGAAAGCCAATTGGTGGCGAGGGGAGGATCATTGGCGTAGATCTGTAGATATATGTTGATTCGGTATGATTCGGTATGATGTCAATATTTCAACGTTCCATTGCATGGTATATACACTGTAATGTACCGTAGATCAATATCTATGTTGGATATGATGTGATGATTCAATCATAAATTGTTTTGTTGTTTGAAATCAGTTAGCTTTTCTCCCTATGATGGTTGATTTCAATGAAAGATACGGGTGTGGCTGAAAATAGGGTCCCCCCTAAATCCACTTAGTCATCATTAATGGTAATGATTTTTTTTATTGCCAGCTGGGAGGTGTAGTCAGATTGCCGTATATCATGATGTCAGTTATACATTCCATTGATAATTACCCCCTGGTAAACTAACATAACTATGGAAAATCACCACTTTTAAAAGGTAGATAAATCAACTATAAATGGGCCATTGTCCATAGCAAACTGTTAAATTACCAGAGAGTAATTCTTGTTGTATTCCGAGGATATTCCCATATGATTTCCCAAGAAACCAATTCCGGGAATACACATATGAACATATATGAACAAGTGAATCCAATTGATATATTCCCAGCTGGAATTACTTGTGTTGATTATTATATGTACTATATACACATATATACACTAATGAACATCCCATATATGAACATATGTGTTGATTAGTTATATTTAGTTATACAAGTTATATCCCATTGCTGGACATCCCATTGATTCCCTATACGAATATGGCAGGTGAATCCTATTAGATCCTATACGTAATCGTCATTTTATACAAACCACAGACAACTCGTGTTGGTTATTCAAATTGCATAAAGTTATTATATCCCCATTACATCCCCATGAAACCACGATGTTCATTGGTTAAACATTGTTAAACCATCTTAAACCAACATTTTTGAGATATAAGATGATATAAGCATATATATATATATATGTATCTCCGTATCACCATTCTAAGATATTACAAATCCAAACTCTTCCGATCGTTTCGACTCCGAGGTGATTGTCGCAGGCGGCCTCACTGATGCGAATGTGGCCGAAGCTCGGGTGATCTTGGGAAAATCGATGGGAAAACCTTGGAAAAACCATGGAGCATCTATGATCTATGGGAAAATATAGATGGTTTTCCATGGTAATGTGATTAATACCCCAACAAAATCCAGATGATGTGGTAAATTCATGTACCATCTGGATATTTCACATAGCCATGGTATAGATGGCCCATAGAATAGATGGTTTACCGTTCTTAAAAGGTGATTTTCCATGGCTATGTTAAATATCCAGATGGTAATTAAAAAAGGCCAATTTTTCACTATATCCGCGAAGTGGCGTTTCACTTATGTTTATCATTGGTTTGATGATTTACCATTGTTTACAAAGTTTTTCGATTGCATGGCCTGACATTGCCAGATGATACATAGTTGCGCAACTATTTGAAGAACATTTAGATTCTCTTGCATTGCGAGTACTTTGCATCATCCACAATCTATATATCAATGTGTCTTCTGCAACCAGAGTTTTCGGCACTCCTTGCATCAACTGTAGAATATATATGTGGTTCCTTGATGTGGGACACCCAATAAACCTACCTACCATTTGAGGATGGTAAACATACCACCGAGTTGTGGAGATTCGGTTTGCTGGGAACCATGCCATATCCATGATGAGAATTGACCAAGCTCCCGATATATCGCAACTTTCCCTCCGCTGGTGGCAAATCCCACATGTTTTTGTGAATTAAGCGACATATTTTTGCGGAAGACTAAAGTGGTGGGGAGTGGACATGGGATCTTCAAATTTCTGCGAAAACATTCACAACCGATAGGGGACCACCCACTTTGGCCATGTCTGATGACACCAGAGGGTAGACCTTAATGGTGGGTTATATATCCCATGATATGCCTAATTCCCATTTCTGGCTGTTGATATCCCATTAAGTATACAAGGTGGTGCCCCAAAGTTAGCTAAGTTAAGTTTATAACTCCAATATCTAGAGTTTATGATAGATGTAATAATTCCTATGGCTTAGAAACTAACAAACAACACTGGGGGAGCACCAGCTTGTATACATTCTGAATGATAAATCCCATTATATCACCATGATATTCCCATGTTTGCTGGTTAAGTACCACTAAATCCCACTAAGATCCCACTAAAATCCCATCAAATCCCATAATATTCCTATTCTATCCCATTATATAGATGATTTACCTATAAGATATCCCCATAATATCCAAAACATAATCTTGGTTGGTTAGTCACAATAAATCCTGTTGTATCCCATAGTGATTATATATCCCCATTAAATACATCCCCATTATCTCGCCGATTGTGATTCTGTATCATTCTGTATCACTTGTTATCTCATTATATCACCATATGTGCTAGTAAATCACCATAAATCACCATAAATCACCATATATGCTAGTTAAATCCCATTATATCCAGGTTTATCACCATATTTGCTGGTTAAGTCATCATATTTGCTGGTTAAATCCCATTATGTCCCAGTATATCACCATCTTTGCCAGTTAGTTCGCCTTAATTCAGGTAAAATATTAACCCAGATATCACTCTATAATCCCATTACCCTGATGATTATATGGGGGGTACCCCTGAATCATCCATTTTAATTTGATTTTCCATGAAATAACCCATCCAGCGAGCTTGGGGATCCCCCATGACTGTGGAAACCCCCATGAACATACCCTCTGGTTATGACTAACAGTTCGCCATGGTATAGATGGCCCATATGCCATAGAAATAGATGATTTTCCCAGCTATTATATAACCTCCATTTATGGGCCAGGGATTTTCCATGGCAAACTGTTAGTAACCAGAGGCTATACCATCATATATCCTAATTAATCCCATTAATTCCCATTAAATCACCATTAAACCACCATTAAACCACCATATGTTAGTCATAACCAGAGGCTACATCCCTATGAAATCCCGAGCGAAATCCCACGGGTAGACCGTCCCGATGATCTCCCGAGGAGCTGGTCAGTAGCGTCCGCCCCTTCGGTGTGGACGTCGCCTCGGGAGTGGAGGATGCCCCAGGCGTGAAGAGCCCAGGACCGCAGAGAGGGGCGGCAGAGCTTGGCGCGTGGAGCCAAGCGTGGAGTTCATGTGAGTCACCAGGGGATATATGTTTTAATATGGATTTAATATGGTTTAAATAGTAATCTTCCATGGATGGTTTGAAGGGGACATTTAGACAAGAACCACCATTTCAACCATCGAACTTGTTCGAAATGGATTTAATGTAATCTAAACTGGATTTCAATGGGATTCAATGTGGTTTAGTGTGGTTTAATGGGATTTAATCATGGAATATGAAGGATAATCTATGAATGGGATTTAAGTATGGCATTTAATAATTGAATAAATATATATATGTGATTAAGCATCATGGGATATAAAGGTAAATATATTAATCTATATCTACCAAATAGGATAATTAAATGTATATGAACATACATTAATCACTTTTATGGGCATTGAAGGCGATATAATGATATTTGTGTGTGTGTGTTGGGGACCAGAGATGCAGGTTTTATTAATGTTAAATTGAGCACTGGCTGCTAAGCCTCCGTTGATAAATCGAGGCTGGAGGTATATAGTCCGCTACATATCATACATACATGGTACAATCTGTGACGGGAAGTCCTGTTGAGCCAGCAGTATAAAGAGACGACACAGGATCTTGAATGGTTCTCAACTACGGATAGGTATAAAAAGAGTTAATATTGGCTAGTGATTGGCGTACGGAGTTACCCCGCAAGTCAGTGGGATGCCAAGGTGCCAAGCTGGTTGAAGTTGTGAATCCGTACAAGATTTTTGCTCAACGGTGTACGATATTATATATACGTTTTTCCAGTTGTTTCTAGATACAGTGTATGTATGTATATATATATATACAGTATATGTGTAGATTCACTTACCGTTTCAAGCTTTATATTATATCATATCCCTATGATATCCCATTATCATTCAAGATGTTCCCGGCTTATATTCCCATTACATATCACCCAATATGTATTTGTCGTGTTTACATCCATGCCTCTTGGAACTCCAAGTTTCTTTGTTTCCAGAGATATTTCTCTCGTGGTTTCAACATGTTTCTTTTACTACTGGTTGGTGGTTTGGAACATGGCTTTTATGACTTTCCATATATTGGGAATAATCATCCCAATCTGACTTTCATATTTTTCAGGGGGGTAGGTATACCACCACACAGATTGTATAGGATCATGATCCCGCTTGAAATTGACAGCATTGCGAAAGCTTGAATGCACTGGGCAGTTCAGACAGTTCACATCTCACTCAGGAACAGCGAAAAGACCAATGGCTACGTCCGAGAAGCGAAGCGAGCCCGCTTCGGGGCGTGAATGACGTGGTTTGAGTCACACTTCATACCCTCTGGTAAACTAACAGTTTGCTATTGAAGCCATGGCCATAAAAATAGTTGATTTACCCATGAAAATAGCATGGTGATTTTCCATAGCCAGGTTTTCGATGTTCTAGTTTACCAAAGGGTATTTGGTTGGTGGTGTCAAACAGGTTGTGAAATGATGATCCCGAATGACTTCATCATTCTTGGAACGGGTTGAAACCGCCAACAACGTAGGTTTTTTATTTTTCTAACTTTTGGAAAGCGTCTCTACTGCGATGTGGTTTGATTTTGGCCAGAGCTTTTTCTTGGACTTAAACTTGGTGCGTGAATTTGGGTGTGAAGATGTGTGAAGCCGTTGGGTAGCCCGGAAATTGTTGAGTTTTTGACCTCCCCCTACTTCGCGGAGTCTGCAGAAGTATATATCAATGATATCCTCCATCTAAAGAATCTGTATTGATTGCCACGGAAAAATCAACACATGACATACCCTCTGGTAAACAGTTTTCTATTGAACATCACCATGCTATCTATTCTTGGGTAAATACCAACTATTTCTATGGCAAGTGCTTCAAGTTCGCAAGTTCGTCGTAGAGGCTTACTACGCTATCCGATAGACAGAATCCTATGAGATCATCCCATAATCTTGCACATGTTTTGGAAGATCTTTGGGATACCCTCTGGTAATTTAACATAGCTATGGAAAATGACCATTTATAGTGGATTTTCCCATTGAAAATGGTGATTTTCCATAGTTATGTTAGTTTACCAGAGGGTATGTTATATAAAACCAATTTCATAAACCGTCCCACCAAGCATCATTTGGGAATCTAAGGGGATGATTTCCAACATCATCCCATGGCTAGGATGGGGGATGATGGGGGCTTTTTTCTTGGCTAAAAACCACATGAGTTCCCCTACACATTTATGATATTTATGGGATTTTATGGGTGCTGATTAATCTGATTGCTATTTTTCTGGCCTCGAATTGCGCCCTGGATGTGACAGATCAAAAAGAGACGTGCTATGGGCGCAACTGACACTCTGCGGTGCGATTGTTGCCAAAAAAGAGGAGATGGACTGCAATGCTTTTGGATTTTGGGTTGGCTATGGGGATGGAGCATACCTAGCAAATTATGATGTATACGTGTGCATAATATGTATATAACATTATATAACATTATATAACATTATATAACATTATATAATAATTCAAATGAGGATATATTAATAATATAAGATGATAGCCCATTGTTAATATATAATCATCCTTATAATACTAAATAATACACATACTGTATGATTTGTAGTTCTGGTTGGTGGCTTGAAGCAGTTTCACCATCGAAGATGGATGATGTTTGACACATGCTTCGAATTGGTTCATATTTCTTCGTGGGTTACAACCAGCTACAAGTTGTTGTGTACATTCCTGGAATTGATTAAAGGAAAACATTGCAGAACTATGTCATATTTGACTAGCGTTTTACCGTTGTTTCCTTCAGATTCTAAATTCAAGCGGTTCAAGCGACCTTTTTTAATGGATAGTTTGTCCGCCAGTCATCAGCTATATGGCTGGAATTTACAGTACCACCATTTGTTGTATATCAACCAATTGGGTCAGAAATATGATAGCCTCATATACCCTCCAAATCCATTGGTCGATTATCAATCATCGGTATTCCTTTTTTTGAAGTAGAACACCATTTTCCATCCACGCCCAAATCATAACGGTTGTTTGGAACAGAAATCTCTTACATCCCCAAGAAATCCACTGTAAAATCCCCATAGTCAATATGTAATCTCTATTGACTAAACAAGGAAAAAACACCATGGGTCAATGGATTGGTTTAGTAAAATCTTCACCGGAAACCAATCCAATTTTCCCATGAAGATCATGGGGCCTTCCGGTTCAAGTTTTTCCTTCCCCTCTGGTAAACATACAAAAAGCTATTGAAAATGGCCATGTAGAAATAGTCGAT
>CAMXCT020003464.1:15000-63928 GCA_947184155.2 Cladocopium goreaui
TATATATATATAGAGATATAGAAACAGTAAGCCCCAAAACAATAGTTGATATATAAGTTGATTATACACACATACATATACATATATAAATATAGAAACAGTAAGCCCCAAAACAGTAGAAAAGCAAGTAAATCCTACTAAAGTAGTGTTGCAAATTACTCTTCCATCATTGGGCGCTATTCTCTCTCTCTCTATATATATATACATATATATGTATGTTATTGTGTCCTTACTATCATCAAGGTGTTCATTCTGATGACTCAACCGGCAATATGAAAACAACAAATGGACAGTCACAACGGCCATATTGATCTACAAATGGCCATGGCTTCCATCGCAAACTCTTCAATTTCCCGGCAGCACCCTTATAACTACCCTCTGGTAAACTAACATAGCTATGGAAAATCACTATTTTTAATGGATAGATCCACTATAAATGGCCATTTTCAATAGCTATGTTAAATTACCAGAGGGTAATGACTATATTATTATTATACCCAATGTTCCAGCTTGGTGGGGATTGTTTGAAATCTCTATGACATTCCATATACATTTCATTTTTACTTCGGAATGATTATGTATAATATATATATATATATGTATACCATTATATGTTCATATGTGCTAGTTAAGCTAATTCCCGTTACAAACTATGCAATGTGGCCCCTCCGGTGATAAGTTGCTTTAAAAACCCCATTAACTACAGTTAAAAGTGCGATAAACCATAGCTATTGGAGTTACAAACAAACTTATCTATCTACGAGGGCCTAAATGGTATAGTTAATGGGATGTAACCAAAAAAAAAGGTGAGTTATTGCGGATAATTGTGGGAATATGATGGTGTATATAATTGTATATTGTATATATATATATATATATATGTCGTTATACTTCCGTATTTGCGAGTTAAGTCTAAGTGAAATCCTCTTATAACCATTAACTCCCGTCAATTGATAAAACCATCAACACTGTAGATCTATAATAATCTATATACACATCATTTCCCGATAATCCTATTATATATATATATCAATTACTTCAGGATAACTATAGATAGATAGATAGATAGATAAATAGATAGGTATGTAGGTAGATAGATAGATAGAT
This sequence comes from Cladocopium goreaui, assembly GCA_947184155.2. Lineage (NCBI taxonomy): Eukaryota > Dinophyceae > Suessiales > Symbiodiniaceae > Cladocopium > Cladocopium goreaui. The sequence goes on from CAMXCT020003464.1 coordinate 16,108, forward strand.
AGATAGATAGACAAATAGATAGGTATGTAGGTAGATAGATAGATAGACCGATAGGATAGATAGATAGATAGATAGATGGATAGATCGATCGATGGATCGATCGATGGATAGATAGATAGATAGATAGACAGACAGATAGATAGATAGCAAGATAGATAGAAAGATAGACAGATAGACAGATAGACAGATAGATAGATAGAACGATAGACCGATAGACAGGTAGGTAGATAGATAGACAGGTAGATAGGTAGACATATAGGATAGATCAAAAGATAGATAGATAGATAGATAGATAGGTAGATAGATAGATAGATGGATAGATAGATCGATAGATGGATAGATCGTTAGATCGATAGGTAGGTAGATAGGTAGGTAGATAGGTAGGTAGATAGGTAGATAGGTAGATAGATAGATAGATGGATAGATCGACAGATCGATAGATAGATCGATCGATAGATCGACAGATCGATAGCCTCTAAGATGAGTTAAGACAAAATTCTAACTAATAATAGTTAAAAGTCAAAATTCTAACTATTAGTCATTTTCAAAATTGACTTAAGTTAATTCTGGAATTAACTTATTTTTTTACGGTTTTTAGCTCGTTCTTTTTTACTTCTTGAAGAGAACATGTGAATAATGTTTATTTTTTTTTAAAAAAATAATAAGTTCCATTTTTCATTTCCCAGGTAACATTTTGCTTGGTGTTTGATTTTTTTAATCCTAAGTCACATGCATCTTTTTCGACTAAGTCACATGTGTGGAAGACAAACATGGTTTTGCTGGAGCAATTGTTTGATTTTTTTGCATCTGTCCCTGTGATTTTTCCTGGCTCGAGGTGAAAGTTGTTTTGCTTTTTTGTTTGAATATGTAGACACATCATTGGTGTAGAAGGTTCTTTGAAGAACATACCTCATGAATGAGTCATGTTGCTCCAGGTTGTTGCTCAGGTTATCACTGGAGAAATGTTTTTCATCGCAAAACCAATTTGTTTTCAAAAGTTTATTTCCTTTGTGCTGAAGCCATGATGATGGTGCCAACTAGGAAGGCCAGATGTGTGCCTGACCCAACTCTGGGTGTTGGCGATCTGATGAAAGCCCTGAGAGCTGACCTTGCCCAGCCAGAACTGGGACCTGTGGCAGAAGCTCTCTCACCCAAATGGCCAAAATGCTTTTTTCTCGTGGAAAACAGGACCCAATCCCCCTGGATGGTGCAGATTTGATGTACAGGTTTGCATCTCTGGCGCCCAATGGGCTTCTGCTCAGCTCCAAGTTGAAGGTGGCCATCTTGAAGCTGCACTACGAGAAGAAGATCAATTTCAGCAAGTACCACGAGGAGGTCTTCGCTGACAAGTGCGACTACAGGATCAGATGCTTGTTGCATCAATTTCGGTCGGTGAAGCAGAAGAAGGAGGAGTACTACAGGTGTATGAGGAAAGCTTCAGAAGCTGAACAGCAAGCGATTGACCAAGTCTTGGAGATCATGCACCTGGCAGAAGAAGATGACAACCCAGCTGACCTGGCTGGACTTTTTGCTGGAACAGAACCACCTGCTCCACCACCCAGTGGAGTCTTGGTGGCTGACCCGAGGGAAAAGAAGGCAGGAAGCAGTGCAGGTGGTATTTTTGCAAGAATTGAGGAAAAGAAAGATAGCGATGAAAGCGTCATGGAACAGAAGTTGCAAATGGTTGCAGTGGAGCGTCCTTCCCCAGCACCAGTTGGAGTCCTTGCCTTTTCCACTGCAGCCTCTTCTTCTTCAGCCAGACAAAGCACAAACAGAAAGGCAGGGAAAATGCGCATTTTTCCAGAAAGTGAAGAGGGGTTGGATATGTCCCCAGTTCAGGAAAAGAAAAAAAAGAAGCAGGGTGCCGACTTGAACCCTAAAAAGAAAAAACAGAAGAAGGAGGCAGCACCTGTGCCTGAAGAAGCTTTGCTTTCAGAGGATGATTTGGAGACCATAGACCAAGCTCTTGTGAGTGCAGCAGGTTGCAAACCAAAAAAAAAAGGTAAAACAGACTGTGCTGAAGAAGCCTGCAGCTCAGAAGTGTGCCAAGAAGGAGGATGGCAGCAGAAAGAACAAGAGCTCAGAGACTGGTGGAACAGCTCTCAAGTGCACCTTCAGGCACCGCAAAACTTCTTCAGCTTACAACAGTGAGAAGGCGAAGTATAAGAGAATGGGCTACAGTCCAAGCACTTGCAAGAAGATGGCTAGCGCTGCTTGGCTCAAAGTGGCCCAAGAAATCGACTCTGGCATTCTGAAGGAGCCTGCTGTCGATGTGGATTAGAGACGAGAAGGGAAGGAAAAACAGAGCTTGAGTGTGGGTGGAGCACCAGCAGTCCAGCATTCTAGTTGACTAAGTCACATTGAAGCAAGTTTCTTTTGTAGACTGGTTTAAAGTTGTCAGGTAGGTAGGTTGCAGGAGCTAAGTAGCATTCAAGTTGGCTAAATAGTATAATTCCAAGAAGTTGGCTCACTATACTGTTGACACTGAACCTTTTTTTTTGTTGCCACTCAAAGCTGCTCAGACTTGACTTCCCTTTGGTTGCATGGCTCCAAAAAGCTTCCCTGAATATGCAGATTGGAAGGGCAGGGTGGTGCGCTGTGGCTGGGAGAGCTACCATTGCCAGCTGTGGCATGTAACCAGGTGGAGCAGTGGTTGGTCAGACTGGAGCAGCGCAAAGGACCACCTGGACATGCTGCCGTTTTCGTATGAGGAGAAGCTTGAAGTGGTCCAGGCCCAAATGGCACAAACTGGTGCAACAAGTGTTGGAGGCATTCCTCTGAGGAACCCTTGCCAATGAGCAAAGGACTCTGTGTGATAGAAAAAATGCTGCTTGGCCAGGGCTTGGGGTCCCTGTCTAAGTAACATTCCAGTTGCACTAAGTAACATTTTTGGAGGTCACTAGGAAGCAGGTTCGCCTGTCTAAGTAACATGCCAGCTGCATTAAGTAACATTTTTGGAGGTCACTAGGAAGCAGGTCGCCTGTCTAAGTAACATTCCAGTTGTAGTAAGTAACAATTTTTGGAGGTCACTAGATCACTAGATAGCAGGTCGCTCGTTGAAAACACAGTCCAAAGACCCAACCACTGCTCCTAAGTAACATTTCAGCTTGCCTAAGTAACATTTTAGCTGCTGTGTGTCACAACTGCGAGAAAAAAAGCAAGGCAGTGGATCTCAATTCTTTGAATCACATTCAGCTGAGAAGCTTCTCAGAAAGTAGCAACGCTATCAAAATGTTTTGGTTGAGGAGAACAAAACACAGATATCCAACACCAGGAGAACTGACTAGACCATCCGCACGCAACACTTTCACACTTGGAAGCACCTTTTACCATACTGTGTTTTTGTCACAGCAGGTCACAGCAGGTCACAGCAGGTCACAGCAGGTCAGCTCTTGACACCTCACTCCTTCTGCTCCCAGCCATGCCCCCGAAGAGCAGCTATTACAGCCTCTTTTTAGGAGGCATTCCAGCAGCTGCAGCGCACAGCGACGTCAGAGACTGGATCTGGAGTCGCACTGGCTTAGAGGTTCAGCAGATCCAAATTCAAAGAAGAACTGCTGACGCTACAATGGGTGCTGCCTTCCTTCGTTTTGAAAGACACACAGTGGCTGCTGCATGTCTAGAAGCTTTGAGAGGGCAGCTGATGTGGCACCACTGCACTAGCATCTCCTGGAGCAGAGATAGTGCACCCTGGCCAATGGTGGATGCTGCCACAGTGCAGGCTACCCCAACTTCAAATGATGCTGCAGTTCAGGCTACACCTGGTTGCGGAGATGCTACAGTTCAGGCTACCCCTGATTGCGGAGATGCTGAAGTTCAGGCTGGACCTTCTTACCGAGATGCTGAGGCTCAAGCTGGTACTTCTGGTTTACAAGAAGAACATGGCTCTGCAACTGAAGGAGAAACAGTGGCCTGCAGTCCTACCAGTCTGGCCAGAAGCCCGACAGCTTCAGAGGCGACAAACAGCTCCTCAGACGAGTTCCCGACTGTTCTGGGCCCTGAAGGTGAAGCTACAAGTGTTTTTGTCAGAAAAAAGGGTGGGCCTAAACTCAAAGGTCGAGCAGCTCAAGTCGCAGCTTTAGCAGAACCTATGCTGGATTTATGGCAAAGTTTCATGGACCCAGCAGACCCTGCTCACAAACAGATCAAGACATGGCTTAAAATGAATGTGTTGACCGGGAAGATTTTGAAAAACAATGCAGACAATTTGGCAGTGTGCGAGCAGGACTACTCCAACTTCAAAAGGTGGAGCTTTGCAATGGCTCAAGTACACCTTTCCTTGGAGCAACACTATGGTGAAGAGGATACAAAACTGTTCAGCGCCATTCCCAAATTACATAGCTGGCTGCCTGCACAGTGTTTTGAGCAGCAACTTCTGCAACCCGAGGCTGACTTGGTGCTTCAGACAAGAGGATTACATGGCAGTCCAAAGGACACTTGCAAAAGCCTCTTGCAAAGGCTTGCGAGGGCCACAAGTGACAGCAAAAATTGGCGCCAAAGCCAGGGTGGCAATGCACATCCACTTAAGCAATATGTGAAAAATGCAGAAAAAAGTCGATGTGGTAGCTGGAAGAATCAAGGAACAAGGGGGGTGCAACCTTAGATTCCAGTTGAAGTCTGATGCCAAGCTGGTAGGGTCTCAAGTGCCTCAGTCATTTTCCCAAGTAACATATGAGTTTTTTAAGTCACATTCCAAGGGTCTCAAAAATCACTAAGTAACATTCAAGTCCTCTAAGGAAAGCGCAAGGCCAGCTACTAAGTAAGACAACCAAATCGAAATTCAATTTCTGCAGAACATGTTTCCATGGCATGAGGCACTTAGCCAGGTTGGTGGGAAGGACAGCAACTGTGTTTGGCCAGCTTTGCTAGAAGAAACAATGAACATGTTTTCAGCCCTTCTCCGTTCTGAGACACAATTTCATACAATAAATGTACAACACTTTGGCACAACCTTATTGGATTTCCTTTATTTTTCAAAGAAAAACTTGTCATTTTATATTGTTTTTTGATGCTTTTCTTAAGGTACTTTAAGTAAATGAACTTAAGTTAATTTATGTTAAAATTAACTAATAGTCAATTTTTTAACTTAAAAAACAACATTAACTATTAGCTAGAATTTTGTCTTAACTCATCTTACAGGTAGATTGATAGATCGATAGATCGATCTATCGATCGATGGATCGTTGGATCGATAGATCGATAGATCGTTGGATCGATGGATCGATGGATCGATGGATCGATAGATCGATAGATCGATAGATCGATAGATCGATAGATCGATAGATCGATAGATGATTGATAGATAGATAGATAGATAGATAGATAGATAGATAGGTAGGTAGATAGGTAGGTAGATAGGTAGATAGGTAGATAGGTAGATAGATAGATAGTAATAGATAAATGGATAGATGGATAGATAGATAAATAGATAGATAGATAGATAGATAGATAGGTAGATAGATAGATAGAAAGATAGATAGATAGAAAGATAGATAGACAGATAGATAGATCGATAGATCGATAGATAGATAGATAGATCGATAGATAGATAGATAGACTGATAGATAGGCTGATAGATAGATAGATAGATAGACGGATAGATAGATCGATAGATCGATAGATGGATAGATCGATAGATGGATCGATCGATAGATAGATAGGTAGGTAGATAGGTAGATAGGTAGATAGATAGATAGTAATAGATAAATGGATAGATGGATAGATAGAATGATAGATCTACAGATCGATAGATAGATAGATGGATAGATAGATCGATAGATCAATAGATGGATAGATCGATAGATAGATAGGTAGGTAGATAGGTAGGTAGATAGGTAGATAGGTTGATAGATAGATAGATGGATAGATGGATAGATAGATCGATAGATCAACAGATCGATAGATAGATCGATCGATAGATCGACAGATCGATAGATAGATTGATAGATCGATAGATCGATCTATTGATCGATGGGTCGTTGGATCGATAGATCGATAGATCGTTGGATCGATAGATCGATAGATCTCGATAGATCGATAGATCGATAGCTCGATCGATAGATAGATAGATGGATAGGTAGATAGATGGATAGATAGATCGATCGATCGATGGATCGATCGATGGATAGATAGATAGATAGATAGATAGATAGATAGATAGATAGATAGATAGATAGATAGATACCATTATACAATATAAACCACTAGAGTTTCCATATGTGCTATGACAAAAACGCCCAGGTCTGAGAGTTGCCATGGCTGGACGCAGTCCTATGCCATGCTCCACCTCTGCAAGGCGCGTTCGGAGATCCCCGGGAAAATCATGAGAAACTATGGAACATCCCCTATTTCTAGGGGACATTGATGTATATATATATATATATATTTATAGATGGGATTATGGTATAATTTTGGGATAGATGAGAAACTATGGTATAGTTTTGTAGATATATATATATATATTTATAGATGAGAAACTATGGTATAATTTTTGGTATGATACATGGGATTATGGTAAATTCTCTGGGATATTGCGGATATTGATAGAATACTTAGCAACTTATGAACATATTCTGGCACCACTGTGGGATAAATGCCTTATTGACTGAGTCGGTATATTAAGTGAGTTCGTGATGTTAGAGTTGTTTCATGATGTTTCATTGCCATGATGGTTGGTATAATTTGGTGGACAATTCATGCTTCATATGGGCTTCCTTGGCCATCTTGGGGGAGCTACTGTAAGGCGCCCATTTATAGCCTCCAGATGTAAGGTGGGATCAGCCCAAGTAGGGGTATACCCAATAATCAACCACCCGTTGCTGATGGTCAATGTGAATCCCCCGAGACATCTCCCAAAAAATGGGGGTAGTTGACTTTCCTGTGGAACTTGAGCATCCCCTAACATCCTAACATGGATATGTTTGACTTAGACAAGTACTGCTACAGGAAGGGGGGCCCAGTCATAAGGTGGTTTAGTAAATACATCCGCTACAAATCCCACAGCGTTTGCCTAGTTGTTCACCAACTTAGCTATCCAAAAATAGGGGTAAATGCCACTGCAAAAATCAGACCAAGTCATGCATCCTCTCCACCAACAAAAACTAGATGCATTTCAAAAATAACTGGTTGGTGGTTTGGACCTTTTTGTTATGTTTATAATATATTGGGAATAATTATTCCAATTCGACTAATATTTTTCAGAGGGGTTGAAACCACCAACCAGAAAAATAAGTTAAAATTCCCAGAGGCAGAAAGTGCTCAAATTCCGAACCGCCTTCGTTTTCTTCGTGCAGCCTTCTTCGCAGGGACTCCATGTTTCTCAGAGCGAATCGACGTTGAGCCCCTCCGGCAGCAGCAGTTGCTCCAGTACCCCACCCAGGACTTTCCGGCGATCCCAAAAACGGTATTATAATGGGGAACATGATGATGAACCATGGGGTATAGGGGCACCCTATTTTCAGACAAACCCTAGTATGTACAGTAACATATACATACACAAAGTATATATCTGTATATACGTATATAATATAATATAATATAATATAATATAATATGATACGATACGATACGATATGATACGATACGATATGATATGATATGATATGGTATGGTATGAGATGATATGATAATATATATGATATGATATGATACGATACAATACGATATGATATGATATGATATGGTATGATATGATATGATACGATATGATACGATACGATATGATATGATACAATATGATATGATATGATATGGTATGCTATGATACAATATGATATGATATGATATGATATGATAGGATGCAATACGATACGATACGGTATGATATGATATGGTATGATACGATATGATACGATACGATATGATATGATATGATACGATACGATATGATATGATACGTTACGATACGATACAATATGATATGATATGATATGGTATGGTATGGTATGATATGATATGGTATGATATGATATGATACGATACGGTATGATATGATTTGGTATTATATGATACGATATGATACGATACGATACGATATGATATGATATGGTATGAAATGATTTGATATGATATGATATGGTATGATATGATATGATATGGTATGATATGGTATGATATGATATGATAGAATATGGTATGGTATGATATGATATGGTATGATATGATATGATATGGTATGATATGATATGATATGATTTGGTATTATATGATATGATATGATTTGATATGATGTGGTATGATATGAAATGATATGATATGATATGATATGGTATGATATGATATGATATGATATGATATGGTATGATATGGTATGATATGATATGATATGATATGGTATGGTATGGTATGATATGATATGGTATGATATGATATGATATGGTATGATATGATATGATATGGTATGATATGATATGATATGATTTGGTATTATATGATATGATATGATTTGATATGATGTGGTATGATATGAAATGATATGATATGATATGATATGGTATGATATGATATGATATGATATGATATGGTATGATATGGTATGATATGATATGATATGATATGGTATGGTATGGTATGATATGATATGGTATGATATGATATGATATGGTATGATATGATATGATATGGTATGATATGATATGATATGATTTGGTATTATATGATATGATATGATTTGATATGATGTGGTATGATATGAAATGATATGATATGATATGGTATGATATGATATGATATGATATGATATGGTATGATATGATATGATATGATTTGGTATTATATGATTTGATTTGATGTGGTATGATATGAAATGATATGATATGATATGGTATGATATGATATGATATGATATGGTATGATATGGTATGATATGATACGATATGATACGATACGATACGATATGATATGATATGATACGTTACGATACGATACAATATGATATGATATGATATGGTATGATATGATTTGATATGATATGGTATGATATGATATGATATGATTTGGTATAATATGATATGATATGATTTGATATGATGTGGTATGATATGAAATGATATGATATGATATGATATGGTATGATATGATATGATATGATATGGTATGATATATACATTATGTGTTTTTCCCGCACTGGGGGCCGGGCCGGTGCCCCTCGTGATGGGATCCAGACGACTTCCAGGGACTCCAGGGACTCGTCTAAGGCTTTCTTGCTGAGTAAACCATCTTTCTTGATGGTAAAACCATGGTAAACCATGGTAAAACCATGGTAAACTCGAAAGATTGTAAACCTTGGTATCAAGGAATCAATTTGTTTTGACCATCTTTCGGTAAATACTGGTCCATTCATATCCTTCCAAACAAATCCACATGTTGTGACATTGCTATGGAATGCTATGGATCAATACCGCTAAATTCCAATTTTTGGAGGGATGAACATCCATTTACCTTCTATTTTTGAAGGTCACCACAAGGTTTTGACCCATCCCAATAAAATTTGATAGACTTCCAGGATAGAGTGATGCCCATGGAAGCGTCCAGGAGCAACAGTAAGCCCCTGCCAGTTTTGAGAGACTACGGCTCGGTCCGACACACAGAGCTTTGGTTACTTGGCAGAGATTCTGTAACCGTTGGGAGAGAGGACTGACAGATAAAGGGGATTTTTCACCAACAAGAATAGGCTGTTGAATCACCAGTATATGGGGAGATGTGTTATATATGGGGATTGAGTCAAGAAGTCAAGAAGGTCTTGTTGAATCAGCAATAAATGAACGATATAGTTTATATGTATATATATATACATATGGGTATTTAACCAACAAGAATAGACTCTTCAACCAAAAATAAATGATGATTATGTCATGGGTTTTTAACCAATGAATTTGGGATGATGATCCGACTGTATCCGACTTCTCCTATCTGTGTTCACCTGGAAACACGGCGAATATGACGAGCACATGTTTCATGTATGTTTCACAAATTACCACAGCAGGACCAGTCATAGCTCAGTATAAGTTGGTTTATAAACCGTTATAACCCCCATTAACTTTAGTTATATCTACCATAAACCATAGAATTCAGCCACTTATAAGGCAACTGAACGCTATCTTGGGGGCCCCATCCTGTATAGCTGAAGCAATTTTCAGGGAAGTGACCCCTTAGCCAGGCAACTTGGTGGTCCAATGCCAATGCTTGAGACCGTGACCCAAGAGATTTCAGCTGTCTCAGAAACCGGATGAATACCCTCTGGTGAACTAACATAGCAATGGAAAATGGCCATAGAAATCGTGGATTTTCCTATGAAAAATGGTGGATCTTTCCATTGCTATGTGAAAGTTCACCAGAGGGTATGTGAAAAACTGCCATCATCATCAAAAAATAGTAATAAACATAGACATACCAGCCATAAACCAGCCATAAACCAGCCATAAACCAGCCATAAACCAGCCACAAACCAGCCATAAACCAGCCATAAACCAGCCATAAACCAGCCATGGTGATGACCATGGGAATGACTTGGGCCAGGAAGTGGCTCTGGTTGGACTTTTCCAGACCCGTGTCCTCTGAGGCGGCCTTGGGGTATGATTTCTGTGGCTTTTCTTTACAACGATCATCAAGGATCACAAGAAAAAACATATCCAAGTGCTGGAATATTGGAATATTCCATGATTTTTCATCTCGATGTTGGTTTAATTGATGTGTTTAATTTTTGGTTTAATGCAGCGTAGAACAGTTGATGAGTACAGTGGGGCATGGATCGACATAATGAGCCTCAGCTTACTCTTCTGATTGGCTTAAACTCGCTGTAGAGAGGTTTGGTGTTTCTTCCACCGATAAACAGGCAAACAAGGAGAGCAAATGGGACACATTTTAAGTTCAAGATGCATCTGGAAAAGATGCAAGGGTCACATATTATAACCATATAGTTGTATTAAATTGTATTAATATAATTATATATAAATATATGATTATGATTATTTCAATGTTTGTAGCTATAACTTATAACCATCAACCATCAAATGTTGTACCTTTAATGGGTCATTATAACCATCAACCATCTGATATCCAATGGATAAGTATACGCCAACAAAAAAAATGCGGCTGTAGCTTCCGCTTCCGGTCTGGCGAGGTCCCTCGGCTGATCCGGAAGAACATGCAACAGTGCAGCAGGACGACAAGCGGTGGCCATTTTTTGACGTTAGAGCCGATATAAACAATAGGATATGAATGGGGATATGAAATGGCTAGAAATTAATGGTATTCAATGGGATTTAATTATAGTGGTTTAATGGGATTTTATAGTGATTCAATGGGATGTCAACGGAATATACCTTCTGGTAAACATACAAACAACTATTGAAGCCACGGCCATAGATTTGTAGTTGATTTACCCATATTAATCATGGTGGTGATTTTCCATAGTTATGTAAACGTTTACCAGAGTAGATGTTTGGCGATGTTTGGACCATGTCAGAAACAGAGACTTGTACTTTGGAGGAGTATTCATGATTAGTTGTTTTTCTATAATTGATGACCTTAAGATCCATCCACAAATCACAGCATTGTTCAGAGAATCCACCCCTGAACAAACCCCTTCACAGAATCGAAGATCAAATCCCCATGGACAAAACTACATATTGTGATAGACATGAACTAGATTCAGCTAGATTCATATATCATCTGGTTGGTGGTTTGGAACATGTTTTATTTTTCCATATATTGGAAATAGATGGAAATAGTAACCCCAACTGACTTTCATATTTTTCAGAGGGATTCAAACCACCAACCAGTATATGGTATATTCATCCACATAAATTATCACACATTTATGATGTTTGGGGTATGATTTTTATATGCCATGGAGCAGATGGGATACTTGATCTCCGGGGATGGACGACTCAGCGAGGAGCCATTTGGACCTGGAAGCTCTAGAGCCAATTTGCGAGACGCCGCCTGGTGATCGACACGTTTGGGAAAACCATGGAAAACCACTCGTCCCCACTATGCATGGCTTGGGCTTGTCGCTTCATGTTCAAAATGATTCGCATTCTCCTTAGTTGGGATGGCCCCAAGTCATACAACCAATGTTGTGGGTAGAAAACAAATCCGTTCGCAAGCCAAAGTCAACCCAAATTGATACTTCAACTGGCGGCTCCGAGGGCGGTTGGCCTTTCGCAAAGCAACTCATCCTTGTTCAAAGAAGCAGCTTGGCAAAGATTTTTCGATTTATCAACTTCCGGTGTTGGAACGAATGAACCATATTTGTTTGAAACTTGCGAACAACAACAATGACACCATCCAAGGTGCTTAGGGTTCAGATAGGTTGCAGCTTGCATCGCTGTTTAGGAATCCCTTTTTTTGTTCCATTGGTTGACGACGGGCGGGGCTCTGTTTGAGGCTGCCTGTTGAGAAGTAGGCAAAGTATGCTGAGGGGCGATTTTATTTTAACAACTGTAAAGCACTAGTCAACGATCCACGTATTTGCCATTTTTTTAAGGTGGTTATGAACATATAATTATAAACCATCAATTCATGTGAGTGGTTTTTGATATTGCGCAATACCAACATTACTTGTATTTGAAGAATACAAAGCCACAAAAACACAACTCTGAAGTCATCAAGTGGACGCCAGAACTCCGGGGAATCATCTCCATATCTCCATGGTGGACGCCTGCCTTTGGGCTCTCCATGGCTGCAGGGATCGCAGAGTGCCGCTGTCTTCACTTTGGTATCTTCAGCCATGGGCGCTGGATGCTTATCGTTTTCTGGTCGCAAGGGGATCCCAGGGACACCCACGGGGGGACAGCCACGGGACCCCAGAAAATTCGAGCCTAGCATCCCAGCGGATGGGTCAGCCACCGGTGGGCAGCTTAGACCCAAAATGCCCACCGCTTTCGCTGCGGATGCAAGGCAGCTGGCTGCTGAAATCCCAAAAAAAGGCACGTTAAATCGATGGTGAAATATACTAAGTGACTGATGATTGATGTTAAATTCGATCGGTTAGTCAAATTTTCAAACTGTCCCATACAACGGCTATTGTTGGGTTCCCAGTTAACGAAGCTCTTTGCGGCCTTGCCTACCTTCATCGTTGCTGAGGCTGCCCTTCATGCTGAAGACGGCAGGTGTCGAGGGGAAGGTGGTGGGTAACTCTGACCTTACATATAACTATATAATTAGTTGATGGGATTTTTATAACTATAGTTAATGGGATTAACTGTTCTTAGATCCTAGATATTAAACTATAGTAACTATAGTTAATGGGGTTTATAAACCAAGATAAACCAGCTTTTTTCACTGGGGCACCATCCTGTAGAAGCTGGCTGAAAGTTAGAAGCTGCCTTCAGGGGGATATCAGGAAGAACCATCAGCCATACTGGTATCAGGGTATCACCAAGATATGTTTGTTGACTTCCAAATTCAAATAGGTGGTATTTGGTTAGCCATGATTTATGATTCAATGAATTATCAATGAATAGATGATGATTTGAATTGGTAGTTTCCCAAGATGTTACTGGGAATTCACCTGATTTTTGTTGGTATCATTAGTATAACCAAGATGTTATTTTCACATGTTTTCACACATGTTCACATATTTTCACATATGTTCACATGTATTTGGGATGATGATTCTCAATCCCCAAGCACTTGGATAGCACCACGTTGGGACGTCACCATGTGTGTGAGTAATTCGAAATCATCGATGGCCAGACATAGGAAGCTGGGTGGCCAACAATTTCAGCTGGTAGTGGCTTATTAATCTTATTATAAATCTGATTATGAAATACCAGTTGTTCAACTTATTCATCAATGTGGATTAATGCTTAGTATTCATCAATGTGGATTAATAATCCTTGTTATTCATCCATCTGGATTAATAATCCGTATTATTCATCAATGTGGATAAAAAATCTTATTAATTCTCATTATGAACATGTCTGATCCAGATCAGAACTCACTTTGACCGGCCAACTTTGATCCCAATCCATGCCCTGCAGGTATCATTCCAGGTCTGCTGATGCTTTTCCTTGGCGCTGTATTGGCCCACCTTTCCTTGGTTGCCCCTTGGAACGGAGGGCTGGGTCGGAAGATGGTTTCGTTTCTCTGAAGAGTGGCAGTTTGGGGATTCTGAGTAACATGAAAATGCCAGGACTGGACTCGTTCATTTTCCATCATTTTCTGTTGTTCCAGAAATGGTTGGTCCTCAGTCCAGCCTTCGATCCCGACGTTGAAATTTGTGGGATTTCCATCTGGGTTGCCATAGTCGAGGCCTCCCATTTTTTGTTATGCTTCGCATCCCAAATCGAATCTCCATTTTTGGACGCGACTCTGTATGTGTCAAGATCAATAAGCTATGAACACGTGATAGGGCACATCCATTGGCTCAATAGAGGCATTGCAGTCACTGCAGTCACTACTTGTTTTCGTGGGTAGCTCACAGAATTTTAAGTCCTAGTCCATGGAGATGGTCATAGTGAAAGTGTCAGTCATGGAGCAATGGACAGCATGGAGATTTCCAGGGCCAATTATGGCCAATTCATCCATGGTGCTGCTTGGATTTGGCCCTGTCACAGTGTGGGCAAAAAATCTATCCATATCCATCCATGGATGCAAGAGATAGTGGATGATAGTGGACATTTCAGCTTGATTCAAGCTTTCGGAAAGACGTCAACCAGTGACACCGCCACAATGTACCTGACTAGCCCCAAATGCACAGAGTTGTTGTCTGAGGCTGAGGATAGCCTTCTTCTTGAAATACCATGTGGCTCAAGGATAGACAATCACAAGTCATAGTTTGCGTTTGAGATTACTATGTGCAGATGTTTATTACAGTAAATTACTGGACATGTATATACATGACATGCGTACATGCACGTCGTACAGGTACATTTTCGGGTGCTTCAAGTAGCCACCCCCAAAAAAATAGAAACATAGTTCCAGGGATGTTAGTTTGATGATGTTTCCCCATTACTTTCGAGGTTTCCAATTGTTTCAGAAAGGCGAGTACAGCGACCATTCAAAGCTGCCTTTACCAATGTGACGCGTGCACCTTAAGGGCTTTGTCCTTTTTATATATATAATATAATACAATAATACATATATATATATATATATAATATTTTCCAATGTTTCTATCTCGTCTTTAGGGTTTCGATTGTTTTAGAGACTTTGATAGCAATCAGATGCACATCGCCGTCCAGGTCTTGATGAGCTGTTCACGCTATACCGAATCAGACAGCAGCTCGGTGTAACGTGACATCCAGCCGAAACAGAACTGATATTCAATGGGATAAACTACCCTCTGGTTATGTCATAATAGCTATAGAAAATGGCCATTTATAGTGGATTTTCCCATTGAAAATGGTGACTTTCCATAGTTATGTGAAAGTTTACCAGAGGGTAATATAATAATGGGATTTATAACAATTTAATGGAACTTTACAGTTTGCCATGGTTTTTCGATGGCCCTAATCGAAATAGATGGTTTACCGTTCTTAAACATGATGATTTTCCATAGCGATGTTAGATAACCAGATGGTATCATAACTCAGCAAAAATGATTTGTGGGCTATGAGAGATGATTACAGTTGGGGATATAGCTAAAACCCTATAACCATGGCAATAACCACCGTAAGTTGGAATGTAACCCCGAAAAAACTACCCGTATGGTTATATCCACTTATAACTGCAATTGCACTCCCAAGATCCAAGTATCTTCCCGTTTAATTCTTGTCATGATGCTTCTGTTTGTTGTTCATTGTTCACATCTCCCGTGTTGTTTTACAGTGGGTTGACCCACCCAAGTTGGTTCATTGCCCAAAGATCCATCTTCCCAAGACGTTGGTTTTTTTTTGCCTCGCGGCCGCGCCAGCCTTCGGGTATGGCATGTAGAGCTGCTAAACAGATGTACCCGATCCGGATATCCAAAGGATGGTGGTACCTGCTCCACCAGAGATTTCTTGTTTTCATCAGCCATTGAACCATTGGTTTCTCAAAATAAACAACAATTGTCAATAAATTGCATTGTTTTGGGGAGCCAGATCCAAAATGATTAATTTTATATAAATATATACTACATATAGTATATATTGCTGTAATACATGTTTGAAACATATATTAACTGCACAAAGTTTTAAAGTCTATATTCCCACCTTTGTTTCTATCCATATCTCCAGTAAACATCAGCCAGATCCTGAGGTTTCTCGAAGCTCGTCGCTCTCACGGGCACCAAGCGCACTGCGCGCACGGGCGGTGCCAGCCGATCCGTGGATGTGGTCATCGCAGTGTATGGGACCGGACCTGCTGCGAGATGAAGTGTTCAATGGATTGGTTTAAGGGAAAATCTTAACCGGAAACCATCGATTTTTCCCATGAAATATTGAGTTTTTCCTGTAAAATTTTCCCCAAAAAAACAAATCCATTGAAGTGTTGTTCAGAACGGATCATTTTTTGAAGCTACCAAAATGGAGGCCATCTGGAAAATAGTGGTTCGACCATGAATTTCTGGATGTAGAATGGGGATATGTCATGACATACTACATCGGGTATACCCAAGCACAAGGATGAATTTTATCATACACTGCATACTTTATCATGGTTTATCATTTTTCAATAAGAATTATCAACTTCACCGACTTTATCCCCGTTGTTTCGTTGTTGTTTTGGGTACGGATTAAAATTGGTTGCCCCAAACATCTCGCCAATGGAATGGTTTGCTTCACTTGCCCCATGGTTGACATATGAATTTGGTCAGGGCTGAGTGCACAATGGGTTGATGCAGCATGGGGCTCTCACTACTTCACTGAATGGAGATTGCTAGACTGCTTCCAGTATGTGAATCCAGCTTAACCAGCTTTGAAGGAGATGCTCGCAACACGAAGTGGTGTAACTGGTGAGTCTGACAAATCTCTTTGATGCTATTTGTATCTGCCAGTGGCCATCAGTCGTGGTAGGATTGCAGCAGTTTTGTGCTACCTCATGTTCATTGGGGACTTCTTTCTCGGCATTGTACAGTTTCTCAGCTGTCAGGTTTTGAGGATCTGGGTAGTACCGGTCCCCACAACCAGATGCTCCATGGTGCGCTTGTATATTTACTATGCCACTTTAAGGGTGATTTGTTGTGGTTGTTGATAAATATTCCAGCACCATGGAGCACATGGCATATATAATCATATATAGGTTACTTTGGGCCGGTGAAATGTTTTAGATTGTATGCAGATTGGCAAAGGTATGTTAATTTAACGGTATCTATAAAACCTCTTGGATTTGTTTAATGGAAATATGATAATCTAAATAACATCCAATTCACTATGAAACTGTGGATGGGCCAGCGAAATCCTGCACCACCAAACGGATGGTTGAAACCCTATGAATAATGGGATGTTTACCACGTATCGGTGCAGGACTTCGCTGGCCCATCCACCGTGCAGGATATGTTTGAAGTATCTATAAAACCAATTGGATATGTTTAATGGAAATATTTAATGATAGGTAATAATCATCTAAATAATAAACAACATCCAATTAACTATAAATAATATGAACAGTTTATCCAAACAGGATCCGTAAAAAAATATCAGCAATCATTAACATCTGAACATATCTGAAAAAACAGGATCCTTTTACCTTTTATGTAATTTCATTGTTTCCATTTACGAAGTTGATCCTGAATTATGTTTATTGTAATATTGTGGATGGAACACATCTGGCACCACTTGGTAGATGATTTATCCTTATTTATCCCATCATTTCCAGTGTTTCATAGTTACCAACTGGTAACCAACTGGTGCAGGATTTCGTAACCATCCTCAGTAGGATGCTTCAAGGCTTCTGACGCAACCGTGAAAACCCGAGGTCACCCCTGCTGCAATTGAACCTGTCCAGAGAAACCTTGATCGAGCCTTGTTAGGAAACGTGTTTTGGGTCGAAGAGCAGCACCCAAAACTGGGATTGCGGCCAGTAAAGAGTGGTAGTTTTCTATAAGGATTGAAGATGATTTCATATGATTTAAGCAAGTAAGGGAGTGTTTGATCATCAAACATATTGGAATCTGACCAGGGAAAACGAGTGTTTTACCTTTATTTACACCCGTTTTAACATGTTTTATTCAACACAAATGTGGATTTGACCAGAAATCAGCCTGGACACAAGCGGTCAGGCCTCTAAGAATGACCACAGCAAGGGGATGCATTTTGCTACGGAAATGTACTGAGCATGATCTCCAGTGGTAATTACTCTCTTAATGGGATATGTATATATATATATAATTATATACATATATGTGTATATATATATATATGCATAATGCATATATATATACACACTCTGCTTTAAAAGGCATCTCCTCATTGAACCTGCTTAATGATATCCTACAGAATATCCCCTTCGAGTTACTGGAGTTGTGCGTTTCCATTGTTCAACCATCTCCATTCACCAAGCAATCCGGAAGGACGGCATTGACATGGTCACCGTTCCATGATTTTTTAAATCTATATTAAATCTGGTTGGTGGTTTGGAACACAGCCGTGATGACTCAAGCTTCCCAGTAGTGCGGCTGGTCGTAGCTAAACTTGAGTCTGGTAAGTTTCACAAGTTTCGTGCCATGACTGGTTTTCCCATGGACTTCGCTGATTTTGAGAACGGGCAGCGCATCAACATTGTTTGCACCCTGAAGGTATTCGACCACACCCACAATTCACATTTGATGACCCTTTTGAATGGATGCGATTTTCATTTGGAAGGCCTCTTGAATGTGGGATTTGATTCTTACACCATTTTGGGGTGCTGCCTTGGCTGCCAGTTTCCAATGCCGAAAGTTTCCACCGATGAAAGAACCAAAATCCTGTCTCACTCCACACCGTCGTGGGAAGGGTTGCATAGCCTGATTGACCTTTGCTCAGGCTTCGGTGGTCTAGCACAAGGGGCCATTGCTGCAGGTATGCATGTAACGGTAGCAGTGGATCAAAACCCGAAGATGCTTTCTCTCTATGGGAAAATTAGTGAAGCCACCAAGATTTGCGGGGACTTTGGATGCCAAGAAGTGTTGGTCGACATTTGGCAGAATGCCAAAGGTGCCAAGGTGCTTTCCTCAGGATTCAGTTGCCAGCCATACTCACGTTTGGGGGACTGCCGTAGTGAACAAGATTCCAGGTCGAATTGCATCACCAAAACACTTGCCGCTGCCTACTATTTGCAGGTTAGGGCTGTCATTTTGGAATGTGTTTCACCTGCCGGCCAAGACCAATTTGTTTGCGCGGAACTGGATCGATTCCTGAAAGCCACGGGTTTTTCAATGTCCCAAATCGACTTGCGACTGGACTCCATTTGGCCATGCCGTAGGCAAAGAGCTTGGTGGTTGATTGTTGCACCGGAGTTGGGTGCTATTGACCTGAAGGTTTGGGATTGCCTCAAAAACATTTCACAAGTGCAACAAGTTATCCCTAGGATTTTACCTTGGGCCATCGAAGATGAGGAAAACCTTACCCTTGACCAAGATGAATTGCAGGCTTTTGGTGTTCATGAGGGTTCACATGGTAAACATCTTCTCAACGGAAAGGGACATGCCCCCTGCGCTTTGCATGCTTGGGGTAATCAACTTCGTCCTTGCCCCTGCGAGTGTAGGGCCTTTCCCCTGTCCAGTGCCAGATTGGAAAGCAAGGGTTTGCATGGGTGTTTGGTAAGAAGTGCAGAGACACCAGAGCGTGCCTCACAAATTCGACACATCCATCCAAATGAAGCCATGGCCCTCAATACCATGGATCCCATTTTAGATTTTGGATGTCCTGCCAGGCTTACACTATCTGCTGTGGGCCAATTGGCTGCACCAGTGCAAGCCTTGTGGGTGATTAGCCACTTCATTGAGCGCATTGAGAAGATGATGACAGGTTCCAGCAAGCAGACACCATCTGCCCAGATTCAAGCCTATCGGTCATGGATCCTGATGCGATGTCGCCAAGTTTGGCCTGTTGACAATGAAATGATTTTTGATCAAAAGCTCATCCAAATGATGGAATTTTGGCAAGACGTCCAGGGTTTGAGTTTGGAAGAATTGGTTTTCCCTCTGAAGTGGAATGACAAGATTCAAGAACCTGTCAGCATCGCTGCGGTGCTGGATCACTTGATCAAGTCTCACTCGAATCGTATCCCAGCCACGGTACCGGATGAACCGGGTGAAGACATGACTCCCACACCATGGTATGACGAACCTTGTGTTGTGGATGATACCACCACTGTTGCTTGCATGTATGCTGATTCATGTACGGTCCTGTTTGAAGGATCTTCAGATTCACCCATCCGATTCCAGCCGAAATGTTCCTCAACTGTTGGAAATTTCTTGGATGCACAAGAGAAATTGGTTGGAAAGCTTGTGGTTGAGCACATCCTCTTGAATGGGCGTGAAATCACTCCCGAGCACATCATGGAAGTTGGCCAGGTCATCGTGGTCAAATTAGCTGCGCAGAGCCATTCAAAGCAAAAGGCACACATGCCTGACATGAACCCTGTGCAGGTCTCTCCAACACTCGATTGGTCTGTTGATCCGATTGAAGATGTCCACATCAAATCGCCTCCGAGAAAGGTTTCCAAATTTGATGTAGGTGAATGTGTTATCCCGACCAAGGATGCCGTTTCTGAAGATGTTTGGCTTGATGCATTTCCTTTGCTGGGACTCAGAGGGGAGCAGTTTCTGAAACTGCAAGCACCCATGATCAACAATCCGCAACAGTTGTGGTCTGTTCGGCATCAGTTTCTCAAATCAGAGGACCGACTTGCAGTCTTGGCGCAGCAAGACACCTTTTGGGCAGATGATGAAATCCGACTCCACATGCACTCGCTTGCCAAACAGTATGTTGACCACAGCCTGAAGAAAGGGTTCAAACCGGTTGACATTCAGGTCATTGACCCACTTCTTAGCACGGCTTGGGTTTCACAGAAGGGTTTCCCTTGTGAACTATGGGCCAGAGATCACCCTGAAATCCGTTCCAAGTCCAATTTAGTTGTCACGGCTGTTCTTGTGGAGCAACATTGGATCCCAGTTTTCTGTTCGCCAACTGGAGACACCCTTAATGTTCACACATGGGATGGGGTTGGGGCCCAACATTCACCGCTCAATGATTTCCTTCAGAGATTTGCTGTGGCTTTGGGATTTCGTGAAGCACTGATTTGCAGAGAAAATCGAATTTTCTATAACACCAATCATTGCGGAGCCCTGGCCATTGCATTCTTGCGACAAATGCTGATTGGTACGCAGCTTCCCACTTCAACCAGTGAGGCTGAACACATTCATGATGCCCTGAGGAGTTTGTTTCACTCAGTCATTCAAAGGTGCCAAGTGACAGATCGACCCTGGATGTGGGGGGCTGGGGATAGTGACCCGCATGCTTTGACCCCTGCCACTTTTGATGCGCTTTCCATTGATCGTGAAACTCGCATTGATCTCATCAATCAGCATGAACCTGCTATGGCGGATGATGAAATACGTTTTCACATCCGACAGCTGATCGCCAGCCAGCCCTTCCGACCGACCCTGAGAGGATCCTTCACCTTCCTTGAACCACTTGTTTTCATGTGTTGGGATTCTATTGGCCATGTCATTGCAGAAAAGTGGTGTGAACAGAATCCCCAGATATTGGCTCAGGGACAACATGTTGTTACTGCTGTGATGATTGACAACCATTGGCTTCCTTTGTGGTTTGTACCGGAAGACCATGTGTTACAGATTCACACTTTCAATGACCCCCAGGCCACTGATCCTAAATTGGAGGGGATCCTGAATGCCATTGCTGGTCGATTGGGCTTCAGCCGGACGACGTTGCACCGTATCCCCAAA
Organism: Cladocopium goreaui; assembly: GCA_947184155.2. Lineage (NCBI taxonomy): Eukaryota > Dinophyceae > Suessiales > Symbiodiniaceae > Cladocopium > Cladocopium goreaui. The sequence goes on from CAMXCT020003464.1 coordinate 37,922, forward strand.
TATGTTGAGGATGAACAAAGATGTGGTGCCTATGCCATGGCTTTCTTGGCTCATGTCATAACTCGGATGCCGCTGCCCACTGAAGCCAGCGTGATTCGCACACTACACACTAACATGAGGGCTTCATTTGTTGCACACCTGTATTCGATCACCAGAACGCCACGACCTGTTGTTTGGGGTAATGGACCGAAACGGGAATCCGGGCCACTCCCTATAATGCCCGTGGAAGTGAGTGAACATGAGAATGAAAATCCTTCTTGCTGTTTCCAAGGTGACTCAACCCTGCAAACTGGTGAATGGTCTGTGGTTTCACACTTTTGCAACTGCCTGTCTTCACCCATTGATGAAGACACACTGGCTCGAAGGAGACGTGTGAATGAGATTGCGCCGCATGGCCATGCAATGGGAGATGATGAGATTTCCTTCCACTTGGAACATATCCTCAACTTGTACCACCTCCAGCCAAGACACAGCTCTGACCACATCCGACACTTTGTCGTGATCCCGCCATTGACAGTTGCGCACTGGCTAGCTGAGAACCATTTTGAAATGGACAAGTGGGTGGCCCAAAACAATCAAGTCCAGTTTGGATGTCAGATCCTTATGGTTGCTTGTGTGGACCAGCATTGGCTTCCCTTTTGGATTGTTCCGCGGGGTCAACAATTGCATTGCCACTCGTTTCACCATGCCAGAGTTGACACTGCTGCCATTGATTTGTCCATTCGAAACTTGACTGCCAAGCTTGGATTCCAGGACTGTGTTATTCACAGGGTCCCTAACCCAGTGCATGAGTCTGGCCTTTGTGGGGCTATGGCAATTAGCTTCCTGGCGCACATTGTTCTGCGAACACCGATGCCTGCCACTGACCAAGCTCTGCGGGACAGAAGCTGGCAGATGAAGAACAAATTTGCCAACACGATCCAGCAGAGGCCGCCCACCTCCCCTGCCTTGTGGGGTTGGGGGCCACCAGGGGAATGCAGGCAACTCCCTATAATGCCTGCCCTTGCAGAAGTAGGGGACGACCAGATCCTTACATGCCTAGCCACCTTCCAGCGAGGGATTGCCATGGGTCATGATGAGATGGGGTTTCACCTTGATAGGATCTGCCATCAATGCACTTGCATGCCTGACTTCCACGTTTTGTTTGATGCTCTTCAATGGCATGAAAGGCTGAATGAGTTTCAACATGCGTTGAATACCCGCTTTGTTGCAGCCATTTTGCGAGACCATCATTGGTCGCCCATCATAGGCACCAAATACGGGTCATTCCTCTTTTTGGTCTGTGAAGAAGGGGTGATTGATCGAACCTTGCTTCAATGGGAGAATGTCTTTGTTCTTGAGTTGCCATTTCCTACGGGGAACTTTTGTGGAGCCCATACGCTTGCCCTGATTGCTCTTGGTCTTGAAAAGCAGTTTATGGATGAAAATCTTGCTGCCTTACATGAACGCCTGAGGCATGAATTCTCCCTGGATGGCGCTCCTGCCGACCGGCCCGGCGGGACAACTGCTAAAGAATTTGGCGGCTGAACTATTGAAGCATGGTGTCCCAGAAAATGTTGCTGAAACGCGAGCCAATGAAGCAATCAAAGTCTTGGGCAGTGAGCAAGTTTTGGCCGCACTGAATCACCGGCAGGCGTGGAAGCAATTGAAGCTCTTGGGGAATAACTCGAAGTTCCAGTTCTTGATGCCAAGTGAACTTGAGCAAGCGGTTTCTGCCAACAAGGGCAAAATTGTTGGAGGTAAAGGCAAAGGCAAATCCAAAGGTTTCACCAAAGGAAATACCAAACCTGTTGACCTTGATCCTCACAAACTGCAGATCGTTGATGGTATCTTTCAGTGCCAGTCCCAGAGCATCCCCCAGATTAGATCCACTCAGGTTGGACCTTTGAGTAGCGGAGTGGTCTTGATGACACAGCAAGATGCTGAACCTTTTCTCCGGTCCGGTAGGATTGTTTCACAAGAGCCGCTTGCCATAGCCGTCTTGCATAAGGAAGGCAAGGACATCACCACCACTTTGCCGCATTCCAACATCACGATCCCATGCAGGTGTACAGTTGATAGTGAGCCGATCCTTGCTGATGCTGTACTTGTCCAAATTGGACAGGGGTTGATTGAAAAAACGGTTGGACCTACAGTCGTACAGTTGGACACGCTTGATGTTGTCACCCTCAAAATTTTGGTGTATCGTGATGAGATTAATTTGGACTGGCAGGAGTTCACACAGGCTCCTATCAAATGGTTGGTTTCACTCCTCCCTTCCCTGAAGCGATGTCATGCTACGGACTGTGATTGCCCAGCATGGCATAATGCGGAACAGCTGACGTTGAAGGATCCCATCCTTGATGTCTGGAGACGGCAGTTTCTTAGACATGGTTTCAAGCCTTGCCCACCTGCCCAGGCCGACATGTTCTCAGTTTGCATACGCATCCCGCAATGTCTGCTTGAGTCACTGCTAGCCTGCAGTGGACGCCAAGGTGCGTATGGAGAGCCTAGAACGCCTGACGGTAAAGAGATCCTTCCTGATTTCACCGTGATATGGACCCCGAAACACACGTTGCAAGAAATGCAGCACCTGATGAGCACCAATCCGGCAGTCATAGGCCTTGCCAGGCTCAGTGATCGGAGAGGACTTAGGGTCAGAGCTGCTCATGCAAAAACAGTTCATCAGTTGGTGAGACCGGATTCTGTTTTTCTGCCGCAAGGACCAAAGAGCCTATACACTGTAGGCCCAATGCCATATGGAGTCGATCGTCAAGCCATTGGTAAGATGCTCAGCCGAGCAGGCTGGGAGTGCAGACCCTTGCAGCCAACAGTGCCGTGCCCTGGCCGAGGGGTTATGTGGACTGTGCAATCCACCGAGGACCCAGCCAACTCAATCATCCATACGTCTCACGGTGAGATTGTAGTCACTAAGCAAAAGCAGGAAGTAGCCCCAGCGGCAAGACAGGTCACCATTGGCTCTGCTTCCACCATCGCTTTGTGTGGGAAGAGCACTGGAGGCACTGACCCTGACCCGTGGTCAAAAGGGGACCCCTGGGGTGGATACAAACCAGCAGGACCTGCCAATGCACACACTGGCCCTACTGAAGGAGTCCAGCAGATGGAAGACCGTATCCAGACCGCCGTTTTGGCCAAATTGCAGCCACCTATGGAGCAGGATGACCTTCCTGACCGGGTCCATGCTCTGGAAGGGCAGGTGCAGCACCTACTATCCAAACAGCAGGGATTTGAGACTCAGCTGCATGAGTTCAGTGGACACCACACCCAGCAGCTGAATGCCTTGCAGGGACAAGTTAACGCACAGTCTCAGCAGCTCCATGGTCACCTCGAGAACCAAAATCAAACGATTCAATCTCTATTTGAGCAGCAAATGACCCAGATCAGAACTCTTCTTGCGAAGAGACCAAGAGAAGAAGGCACGGAATGACGGTGGGGCCTGGGTTCCATGATGTTAGGTTTGCTTCTAGGGGTTGTTGCCTTGCATCAATTTCGAACCCTGGGCCTTTTGCTTACCGCAATTTTGATTTTGCTTTGCATTGGAGTTGGGGCTGTGTGCCCGCCACGACAACTTCAATTTTGCCCTGGCCGAGCCGCCTGGACCTTCTGGTTCATGTTGTCATTGATGTGTAGAATAGGGGAAGCAACGAACCCTGGTCCTGACGAAGGTCGGTCACATTTTGTTTTGGGAACATTCAATCCATCCGGGTTGAAAGGAAAAGCACCGTATATTGTTTCACACCTTGCCCATGGGGACATATGGGCGGTCTCCGAGACACACCTTTGCGCCCAAAGCATGCAAGCATTTCGCTCGGGCCTGCATTTTGCTGAGAGCCCTTACCGGTATTGTGTTGGAGGACATCCTGTCCCTGCACAGAACAACCGTATGTTTCACTCAGCGTGGAGGGGAGTTGCTCTACTTTCCAAGTTCCCCACGCGACCGTTACCCAACCAATGGTCACAAGGGATTTATGAATCATCTCGCATCCAGGTCACGGCCACTCTGGTGCATGACACATGGCTCACCGGAGCAACGGTTTATGGAGAACCAGAGAGTGCTGCCTACCCTCAGCAGAAGCAAAATAATGAGCAACTCTTGCAATGTGCAATTAGCCAGGTATGCCATTTGAGCAAAGGTCCCAGGTTCATCGCAGGTGACTGGAACGTGTTGACCCAGTCATTACCAGCATTTGATGCTTTGACTGATGCAGGATTTATGGATTTGCAGGATATCGCATTGCACAGATGGGGCCGTAGCATCTCTCCTACGTGTAAAAATGCCACCAGGAAAGACTTCTGCTACATTTCCGCTGAAATGCAACACCTGTTGCATAGTGTTCACGTTGCAGAGGATATTTTCCCTGACCACGCAGTCATGTGGGGAGTGTTTCACAATATGGCCAGGCAATTGCCTAAACAGGTATGGCTCACACTCAAAGCCTTCCCCTGGCCCAAGGATTGGCATGTGGACCCACAATTTTGGAATAACACTGAGGGCACTGTTGACCAGAGGTATGCTGCTCTTTGGAGCCACATTGAAGCAACTGCTCATGAAGCTGTACCGTTCACCGTTCCCAAAACGGCCATGGGTAGAGCGAAAACCATTGCCACAAAACCGGTTCTTGAGGGCAAGTTCACCCCCCCCAAAAAAGCCAGGGTTGGGGATGTGCAACCGCATTATTTGGCTGCTTCCTTCCGACACGCACAATGGCTGCGGCAAACTCGCCGACTCCAGACCTATGTTCGCTTTGCCCGGATGGGTGCAACTGAATCGGACCATGCACGAGACTTGTGGGGCGCCATTTTGCGTGCCAAGGGATTTCACACCACATTTGCCGAATGGTGGCTGAGTTGTCAGTGGAGGACGGTTAATGCCCCAATGCGACTTCCATTTGTTCCACCTGTGCATGCTGTAGCTGAGCAGATTTTTGACACCATGAGCCTAGCATTCCGGCAGTTTGAAATGGAGTTGCAGAAATCCTCCCGCTTGTATGCCAGACAGAGGAGGGCTAACAACCCTAACATGATTTTCCGGGATATCAAGGATCAAAGTGGCAAAGGGGTTGAAGTCCTCACCCGTGCAGTCCAGGCTCAGATTGAGGAAGTAGTGCCAGCTGATTCAGCCATAGTTCTCACTTCGCCAGTAGGGTTTGATGTGACCAAGCCAATACTCTGCCAAGGCAAACCACTGTCGGTCATCCACCATGAGGATGATTGCATTTGGCTTGAGGACATTACTAGTCTAGCCAAAGGGATGCATGTTTCACAAACCTCCCATGTAGGCTCGGATGAAGAGCTGTTTGCGGCTTTCAGTGAAGCTTGGAAACACATGTGGGATCGGCACCGCCGTGTTCCTCAGGACAGATGGTCCAACATCCTTAGTTTTGCTAGGCACCACATCCCACGCTTGCATTTGGACTGGGAACCCATGGACACCATGGCATTGGAACAGGCCGTGGCCAGGAAAAAGAGTACCACGACTGCTGGTCTTGATGGTGTTACCCTTTTTGACTTGAAACACATGAACACGGCTGCTCTACAGAATTTTGTATCACTCTTTAGGCATGCTGAAACCACTGGTGAATGGCCCACCCAGATGCTTGCCGGGCGTGTCACCTGTATTGCCAAAACTGATGCTCCTAGTAATGCACTGGATTTCCGCCCCATTACGGTGCTTGGGCTTCTCTTTCGTTGCTGGGGCACGTATAATGCCAAAAAAGCTATTCGTGGAGTTGAACCTGCACTGCCGGAAGGTCTTTTTGGGAGCAGGCCAGGCAAATATGCAGGCCAGGTTTGGTCACATTTGCTTTGGGCCATAGAATTGGCCTACAGTGAAGACATGCCATTGAGTGGAATCGTGGCTGCCATACGAAAAGCCTTTAATTATTTGCCCAGACCTGTGGTTTTTGAGGCATGTGCACTTTTAGGAATTCCTTTTCGTGTCTTGAAGGCCTGGGCTGGAGCCCTTGCTTCCCTGCCCAGACGGTTCCAAATCAACGGTAGTATTGGCCCAGAAATCTTAAGCACTTGTGGTTTGCCAGAAGGGTGTGCCCTTTCTTGCCTTGGGATGATAGCGGTCGATGTTTTGTTTCACGCTTGGATGAGACACCACTTCCCGCTGTGCCAACCATTGTCCTATGTTGATGATTGGCAGATCCTTGTTGCCTCGCCGGATTTCATTCGCCCTGTTTTCACATGTCTTGAGAACTTTGTTCAGTCTATGGACCTGTTTCTTGATGACAAGAAAACTAAAACCTGGTCAGTGTCCAGCCAAGGCCGTTCCCTTATGAAAGAGCAGGGATTTGGTATGATCACATATGGTAGGAATCTAGGTGCGCACGTCCAATACACACGCCAACACACCAACAAAGTTCTCATGGAACGAGTTGCCTCTCTTGGGCCCCTATGGAACAGACTCAGATTGTCGGCTTGTAACCACATTGTCAAAGTGCGTGCCTTGCTTTGTGCAGCATGGCCACGAGGTTTACACGGGGTAGAGGCGACAACCTTAAGTATGACAGCTTTCCAACAGATGAGATCTGGGGCAATGCGAGGGCTGCGCATGGATGGTTCAGGAGCCAATGCTCATGTGCAGTTAGGGTTGGTTGAATCGCCACTTGTTGACCCGCACTGTTGGTCAATCTTACAAACCTTTAGGCTCCATCGCTGTTGCGGTAAACGGGAGATGATTGAATCCACTCTTGCTGATCTTGTGGCGGGACACACCACGCTGCCAGCCAATTCTGTTTCCAGTACTTTGCTGACACGAATACAAATGGTAGGCTGGCATGTCAACGCCCAGGGACAACTGTGTGACCTGTTTGGTGATTTTTCGCTGTTTCACGCATCCATGACAGAATTACAGTACCGCTTGGAATTTCAATGGTTGCAGGTGGTTGCCTTTGAGGTTTCACATAGGCCCTGTTTTCATGGATTGCAAGGATGTGACCCCATGGCCACTCGCAAGTGGGTTCACTCTCTGGAACCGTCTGACCGAGCCCTGTTTCACAAGATCCTGAATGGTACCCACATCACCCAAGATGGGAAGAAGCATTGCCAAGAGGTTGAGACTGACCAGTGCCCATTTTGTGAGTGCAGCGACAGCAGATACCATCGTTTTTGGGAATGTCCCCATTTTGCTTCACTAAGGGACCACCTTACCACTGAGGAGAAGGCTGCCATTGTTGAACTGCCTGAGGCACATACATGCTGCGGGTGGGCCATGCAACCTACTACTTTGCTTGAATGGAATAGCTATTTTGCACAGCTGCAGATACCTGATGCGGGTTGCTTCACTGCGTTGAGGGATGGTGTTGTGCACATCTTTACAGATGGTAGTTGCCATAACCAGCATGACCAGGGTTGCCGTTTTGCCGGCTGGGCAGTCATTCTTGCTTCTCCTGATAGTGTGCATGATTACACTGGTGCAGAAATTTTGGATAGGGGCCCTCTACCTGGTTTATTGCAGAGTGCAGTGCGGGCTGAAATTTTTGCCGTTGCTCGTGCACTGCAGATGGTTGAGATGCACGAAGGGGAAGTGATGTTATGGTCCGACTGTGATGCAGTGGTTAAGAAGCTCCGGCGGTTGCTTGCGGGGCACACGGTTGCTATCAACAGCACGCATGCAGATTTGTGGGCCTCTATTGCCCGAAGTCTTAGGAGGCGACAGGCACGGACAGGTATCACGAAGGTAGCAGCTCACCAGGATCCACTGGCTGCGCAAACTGCTCTTGAGGAATGGTGTTTCCGGTATAACCATTTAGCAGATAAACATGCGGTTCAAGCCTGTATGGAACGAAGTGAGGAGTTCTGGGAGTTGTATGCTAGGCATTGTGGAGCCATGGCGTATGTCTCACACTACAATCACTTGATTTGGCAGGTTCAACTTTCCATAAGCCAGCAGGTGGTGCGAGCTGCACAGCCAGTGCAGGTATTGCTTGAGCCTTTGGGAGCCGACCTGCCTTTGCCTACCACTCCATGGATGGGACTGCCTGCTTTCACCGTACCACCCGGTGCCGTGCGCTGGTATGGGGACAAAATGGTGAGACTGATCATGAGTTGGCTTTGGCAGAGCGTTGATGGCTCCAAACCAATGAGGTGGGTTTCACATTTCCAGTTGTACATTGATTACATGTGCAGCACCGGGCATCCAGGGCCAATACATGTGAAACAATGGAGGGATGGAGCGGAGGTATCCAATTTGGGGTTGTTGGGATTCAGTTTTCGACAGCGCACCCGATGGTTTATCAAGTTGCTCAAGGAAACCTTGAAGCACATGGGGGTTTCACTGGCTATGGGGTACGGTAGGCCCGACTCACAGATCATCCAGATGCATACAGGAGTCTTGGCGCTACCTTGGGACCCTCATAGGCTGATTCTGGTCGACAAATGGATGCTCGCAATTGCTGGGCAAACCTTCAAGCGACAGTCCCGCTTGATCGATTCACTGCCGTTTGGACACCGGAAAGCTGAGTTCCCTGAAGTGTTTGTTTCAACCTTCGGTCTCTGACCACCCTAAAGCCGGGCAACGTCTCACAAAACGTTGCGCGCATCGCAAAGTGTGACAAAGTGTGGTGGTTTGGAACATGTTTTATTTTTCCATATATTGGGAATAATAATCCCAACTGACTGACTTTTATTTTTTTCAGAGGGGTTGAAACCACCAACCAGAAATGCATTATTCAAAATACTCCCCAATTGGATATTGTACATTTTACAGGGTAAACAAACATGTTTTTTAGCCCTATATACTGCACGAAGCAGACCAAGTTTCCGATGTTCACCCATGTTCCCAAGGTTTACCATCTGGTTATTTAACATAGCCATGGAAAGATCCACCATTTTTATGAACAGTAAACCATCTATTTTCATGGGCCATCTATACCATGGCTATGTTAAATAACCAGAGGGTAACGGTAAAGTTACGGGAAAACACCTCGATTTGCCCGCGCTTGTCGGCGGCCATCTTCGTATGTGCTGAAAACGTGGTAAAAATGGGAGTTTTTTGCATCATGGCCAAGTTCATGTTGTATATCGGCACGCACAGCATAGGGACCTGTGCGAGTCTCTTACACATCATCATCATCATCATCATCATCATCGTCATCGTCATCATCATCATCATCATCATCAAACCCTTATTGAAGATCTTCAATGAATGTAGAAGTTTAACGGGGGTGGGAGAATTAAACCCCTATTGAAGATCTTCAATGAATATAAAGTTTAACGGGGATGGGAAATTTATATATTCCCTAAATACCCTTGTTGATCTTCCCAATTGAATGTAAAGTCTAACGTTTGATATCCCCAAGTGTACAGCATAGAAGGGGTGTGGGCGAATCGGGGTGTTTGCGCGTAAAGTTACTTTTTGATTAGCGATCATTATTAACCACTATTACTATCCACTGAATAGTGGTTATAGGATTACCAAGGTGATCACCACTATTAGTGGATAGTAATCCTATAACCACTATTGTTTACCACTAAATAGGATTAACCACTATTATTACCCACTATAGGATTACCACTATTTATTGTTTACCACTATCCACTGAATCCTGTTTTGGACCCCACTCTCCACCAAGGTCATCATCTCGGTTCTCGTGGTGTGGCCACTCTCCTTACCTCGCGATCTCTCGGCCCTGCGACATGTTTGTGCCTTGGAAAAATGACGAAAGCTGGGGGAATAGCAATCATTCTTGGTGTTTTGGTAGGAGAAAATACTTGTATTCTATAAGTCTAGAATTACAAATCATTACTATTTCTTATATATAAGGTATTATGCTTAAACCTTTTTCTTGTGGAAGAATGAACATGTGTGGGAAATTGAAGACAGAGTTGCTGGTTCTATTAGTTCTCCTCTGAGAAACACCTGGGTTTGATCCAAAAGTTCCTCAATTTCTGGGGTTTCCCCATGGAAAACCCGGGCCCCAATTTCTGCTGGATTGAGAGCAGATGTCAGTTGAGCAGGGTTGAGAGATGTCAGTTGAGCACCATTGTGTTTTTATCCGCGAGACTTCCTGAAGATTTTCATCATCACTCCCCAAGATCCCCCAAGACATCCCAGTCGTACCCTCTGGTAAACATACAAAAAGCGACATAGAAACCACGGCCCAGTCGAAAAAAACGTGAGTTTTCCCATTCATAGCATGGTGGATCTTTCCAGTTCGTTTTCTGGTATGTAAAAGCCAGAGGATAACCATCAATAACCCATGATTCACCACTAATTACTAACCATCACTATTAATCATTAACCACTACTAACCATCATTAACCATCATTAACCATCATTAACCATCATTAACCATTAATGATTACTAACCATAGTCATTCATCACCATTAACTCTAGAGGCTATCCTTAAATGGAAACTCTACGAAGCAGTCGACGAGTCGACCAGCTGCGAGGTGTCCTGAGTGTCCTCGCCATTTGCCTCACCGCAGTGGCTGTGGCCCTCAAAGCTCCCAGCTACGCTCATATCGGGACCGATTTTTACCGTGTTTCGAGGGATTTTTGGATCAACCGATGTCAATTAATGTTGGGGGTATAATGAACTAATTCGCCCTGAAAATTAGCCCTGAAAATTGGTTGTTAGTTTTATACCAGGGCTAATTATCAACTAAATTTCAGGGCTAATTTGAAATATATCAACCAATGTTGGTGGTTTTCAGGGCTCCAAATGTTGAACAAAAAAAACATATCCACAAAAAGCGTGCGGAAACGTCTTGGCGTGCGTCTGATTTGTGGTTGCGAATGTCTTTGCCAATCTTTGCCAATCTTGGCCCCAGGCCCAGGAGTCAAACAGCTCTGGAAAATAAGTTGGTTTATAACTGCAGAATACATCCGAATACTACATTATAATATATTATAATATGTATATTATATATATGTATACATATGTATATATATATATATGTATTATATAATATTATATATATATGTATTATATATATATATGTATTATATATATATGTATTATATATATATATATATTTACATACATACATACATATTATGCCAGAAACTACCCAACAGATAAATTGAGCCAAAAAAAAAGAGGGGTTGATTTACAGTAGTGTTGTGCGATCCGTCGTTCAGAATTCCAGGCACCGCCGCAGCTATTTCTGATGTTTTTGGTAATTTTGGAATGTGCCATTTAGTTGGGGAACGACCCTCTGAACGACATCCAGAACGACATTGGAACGACCTCCTAAATATACGTATATAAGTTATATAAGTATATATTTACATATATTTATATACAGGTCTAGATGCATTTAGAACAAATCAGCAGCCAAATTACACCCGGAACCACCCTAAATGCATTTTTTGGGGCTGGCAAATTGCATCTGGCACGGTCTTTGTAATCTCTGCAACGAGACCCTAGCCTGAGCGGTTTCCCTCTAGAACCATGTCTTTACGAGCCCAAGACTCTTCCCCGTGCTGTGCCACCAATGCACGTGCACAAAAAATGTTTGGAGATAGGGCCATTTTATAAGGAATTTATCCTGGGCGCACCCAAGAAGTGCACGTCCACTAGAAACACAGAGGACCCTACCCGTTCCGGGGAATTCAGACAGGGATCTGATTTTCAGATTGTATAATTACTGTGTATTCAAGGGTCATTATTTAGCAATTTTCCTCGGCTCCCAAACGACCTCAGAACGACCTCTGAACGACCTCTGAACGACATCAGGATTTCAGTCAGAATGACCAATTGCCCACAAAAACCCGGAGACCGCAGACCATTCATCCCATGTGCGCTGCGTTCCAAGTCATTGACCTGATAGCAATCTGTTCCACAGATGGGTTAATTTTTCCAGTAACACTGTCAAACTTTTCTGCCATGTTTCAAAATGGCCCCCCCATGGGATTGTGAAAAAGACGCTGTTCCCTGAAAAAGAAACTGCTGAACGAAACTTTCTCTACGGATATGATGTAGCTGAAAGCAGCTCTGATGTAGATGCAACAAGCTCTAGTTCAAACAGTTCAGAATCAAGCGCCGATACATAAATATGAAGGCCGCCGCTTGGAAATCACATGATTTGCTTTTGGGATCAGGATTCACATACCGTTTTTTTTCAGCTCGATTGGAGTTATGTTTCCCGCTTTATATAGATCAATTTATCTTATTGGATAGCTCTACCATTTATATTCCATTATATACCCATTATATACCCATTACAAAACTATATCCATTATATACCCATGAAACAACGCACATTCATCAGTTTAATTGGTTGAACCACCACAGCATAGCATGGTTTTTCAACATCCCACGGGTTGGTGCCGATGAATGTTGTGTCAATATACACCCATTAAACCAGGATATTCTTTGCGTAAACCACCTTAGCCAGTATCTGTTTTTTTTTCTTATATACATACTTATATTGCTAAGGTGTTACAGTATTGTTAATAACACATATATTCAATCCTTACTAAACATACAGTATTGCTGATAACTATACCATGATATATAGACAGATCAATCTATATTGTTGAATAGTTTTATATTTATATTTCAATATATATATATATATTTACACCTATTAGACAACGAATATTCATCAGTTTCCTATCATATATAAGCTAATATATCCAGTTTTTTTTTAAAAAAAATACCTATTATCTATGTATTATCTATTATATGTTAATTTATATATAGTATAATCTATACATCTCTATACATCTATACATGTAGAATAACACTCTGTATTCCTTAAAACCAAACATATCTTGGCTGGCTTAGATCGCAGGAGCCTCCAGGCCCCGGAAGCCGACTGGCAGTTGGTCTGGTGGAAATCCGACCCGTCCCTGGGACGCGGTCGGGTGACAATTCATCATGTTTTTTGATATATGACACTCACTGGTTGGTGGTGACTGGAACATGGCTGGATTATGACTTTCCATTCAGTTGGGAATGTCATCATCCCAATTGACGAAGTCCATCATTTTTCACAGGGGTAGGTCAACCACCAACCAGCTCATATTAGATGTTTCTTGGTTGGACATATGTGTGTTGGTTTGAAACAGTTTCGCGGTTTCATCCTACCTCGATATCTAATCCCGAATTACAAGTGTATTTCTCATATTTCTCACGGGGGTCGAAATCAGCAAGTAGTTTCAGACTCTGTGGGGTGAAACTAAGCGTGCAAATTGTGATTCCATATTTGTCCTATTGAAAACTAAGTAACCATCAAAACTATTAGTGACTTAGTGGAAAACAACAATAGATTCAGGAATATGATGGGAAATCTCATGAAATCTCAACCTTGAAAATCAGTTCTTAGATCCTTTTTTTAATACTGTAGGTTGATGCCTGTTTAGTTTAGTTATTCATGTTGGATTTGATACTTCTATTGTTACAGTAACTTTCTTCTAAACCATTTATATCTCTTGATTTAGGGTAGGTTAGTGACTGATTTTTGTTGTGTTGTGAATGGAAAATAGATTGTATCCAAGAGAAGCCACACGGTAAATCATGGTAACCCTGGTGATAATGGGATTGCTTCTCAATGAATAAGTTATTCAATGGATAGAAGCTGCAATTCTTGGCATTCGGTAAGAGCATTATCATATCTCACGACAGAAAATAGAAACTTTCTGAAGGGTGCGTCAGGCCAAGTTTGGCCGTGGGCATAACTAGCCAAGACCAAATGAAGGATATTTCAGCAACAAGATTTTAGGATTAGAGTTACTAGAAACTGAGACGTCTATTTGCAAACATGATCAAACATGATATTTTCCAAGTATGATATGAGTTATCATGAACATTAAACTAGGTTTGGACCTTAACATTTGGGTGAAAACCACAGAATTCGATGGTCGATCATCATTTTCCCCAGGTTGTGACCAACTGCAGTAATTACTCTTCCGTCACAATTGAAGTGTATTCTATTCCATATTATCACAATGATAGTGTAGTAGCCAGCAGTTGTGCAGTTCACTACAATATGGTAGTGATTGATTGTTTGCCTTTTATATCCCTTCCATATGAGTCTGTTTCTTTCCTAGGTTATCCCTATATCCGTTGATCATCATTTTCGCATATGTTGACAACTAAGAATTATAAACCATTTGAGGGGTATATATAAATATAATCATATTTTCACATGTGTTATGTTCCATTCTTCAAACGCACCACTTTTTGGATCATGTCATGTGATGTCTCCCAGTTATCCCGCTGTGGGCTTCCCAAGGTACGCCATGCTTCAGTCCTTCAGCATCGCCCTGTTTCTTGGTGGTGGTGGTTGAACGCATGATTTTACATGAATCATAATCAATATGTCCTTGAATGCTGAATGCATATTTACATATGTATAATGTATACATATGTACTAAATATACAGTACATCATTGATGATAATGATGATGATTATGATGATGACGACGACGATGATGATGATGATGATGACTATGACGACGGCGACGGCTACGACGACTACGACGACTATGACGACAACAACGACAACGACGACGATGACGATGACGATGACGATGATGATGATGATGATGATGATGGTTGTTTTCTTGCCAGAAAAAAACAAGAATACATAGCAAAGTAGAGCGACCTCACCATTAAGGAATGTTGGCTTGCAAGCGGAAACATTTCAAACAATGGCACATATTTCAGGTTTATTTATGGTAATTTACCCAGAACACAACTTAGCGTAAAATACTTCCATGTCCGAGAGAGAGAGACACACACACGCAGATATGTATATATATAATACATGTATATATATATATATATACGTATAGATTATATACATATATATATATAGATAGATAGATAGATAGATAGGTAGATAGATTAGATTAGATTAGATTAGATTAGATTAGATTAGGATAGATAGATAGATAGACAGAGATATAGATAGATAGGGATAGAGAGAGAGATAGATAGATAGATAGATAGATAGATGGATCGATAGATAGATAGATAGATAGATAGACAGATAGATAGATAGATAATCACTTATTGTAGATCACTATAAATTGCCATGCATCACTATAAGCCAATGTAATTTCTTCAATCATCGCCATAAAAGAAAACTATATATATATAATTCATTATATACATAACATTAGAGTTTTGAACATCACCATGAATCAATATGAATAACTTTAGTTTCCTATAAATCGCCTTGTAAATCATGGTCAATTACTTCAGATTACTATAGCTATATTAAAACATACTATAGATTATATTACATCATTACAAATGACTATAAATCATTATAAATATCTATAAATGAATGACTATCATAAAAGTCATTGTCAATCATTTTAACTATCTACAATTAAAGCAACATGAATTCACCATACTTTAATAAATCACCCTAAATCATTATCAATTCCTATAGAGTATTGCAAATCACCATAGAATCACTAGAAATCAAAATAGAACCCATTTAAATTCCATTAAATCACCACAAAACCATTAGAAAATCCTAACTGGATCACTAGAAGTTGATGGTTTTCCCACTGGAACCTCTATCAACGACCTCCGCTTTTACAAGGTGAGGCCCCTAGCCAAGTTGGTTCATGGTTTTATAAACCGCAGCCGCAGTTATACTACTAAACCATAGATAAACCAAGTTTATAACTAGTATTAAACCATTTCAAGTATCCATGGGTTTATAACTAGTATTAAACTATTTCAAGGGTTCTAAACCAATGACCTTGGAATATATTCATATTTCAAGGGTTGCAGTAACTATGGTTTATCAACCAATTCAGCTATCTAGGGGGCCTCACCATTAAACCTCTATGATTGTCACTGAAACCCTCATCACTAGACCCCCAAGTACCAAACCAATCTGTAAAGCATGAAATCCCCATGAAATCACTGGAAAATCACCATAAAATCACCATCAATGACCTCCGAACTTCGAAACCGCGAGTGAAATCCCATCAAGAATAACCATTGTTTCCTTTTTTCCATGAAATCCCGGCCCGTAATCCAATCCCATAGTTCTTAGAATTAAACCTCTATGATTGCTGCTTAAATCCCCATATCATCATTAAATGACCTTGTAGCCATGTAAATCCCAATTATTCCCATCAGATCCCTGCTGCGAATCCTTGCTGCGAATCTCCGAAGCCCGCAGGTTCTCCTTTGCCGCCCACACCAATGCAGTGCCGGTGGCCACTTCCCTGAAGGCGGCGGATGGCGCAAGCATTTGGCGAGCAACTGGGAACAAAAACACTGGGAGTTGAAGATGGGGAAAATATCGGGATCCCATGGAAGTTATGGATTTTATAGTGATCTAATTGGGGATTTAAGTGGAATTTCATGGAATTTCATGGAAGCTAGTGGACTTTTAGAGTGATGTTACCCTGATTTACGTGGATTTTATAATACAGGCTCGCCATATCCAAATACTATCCCAGATAAAAATGTACAAACGTATGTCAGATCGAATGTCAGAGTAATATGTCCGATAAAACGTCAGAATCTTCGCCACTTTTTTCAGGACTTACTCGAAGCAAAGTACACGTTTGTTTTTGTTATGTTCCCTCTGTATGTTATGTTTGTCAAACGAGGCACAGAAAAACAGGTGATTGTAGTGATTCTATGGAATTATCAACAGCCATTATTAAGCCATTTGTAGTGAAGTTATTGTCATACTGTAATTATCAACACATGGTTGTTCAAGGTACAGTAACATGGGCCACAAAGGGGTGAGAAGTCTTGTAAGATGGAGGACATCAGAGAGAACTGGGCACATCAAATTGGTCGTTTTTCGTGTCTGGAAATAGGGAAAATAGCATCTACTGTAGGATGGTATACCGGGAAAACCCCAAAAAGTGGCTCTAATGGGGAAAATGATTGATTTACCCTATTTTCAGTCGAAACATGTTTTTTTGTTTTAAATCATCCACTTTAGGGGTTTATGATTGTTTATGAGATATTTTGAGTCATAGCTGCGAGGGAAGCTGGGGGAAAACCGTGGCATTTCACCAACTACAAGGGCAGTGGTATAAAACAACCACCATGGATCCACAGTAGGATATTTAGCCAACAACGTGAGATACCCTCTGGTAAACTAACATAGCTATTGAAAATGGCCCAATCGAGATAGTTGATTTACCCATATTTACCCACTAAAAATGGTGATTTTCCATTGTTTTTTGTATGTTTACCAGAGGGTATTGTTTCAAGGAAGTGTGGATTTAGTGGCTATCAACTCATGGAAAATGAGCCAGAGTCTGAGAGATTTTGGGCTAGCCGATAGACAAACCAGCCAGAGAGGCTGGTGGCTACGGGAGTTTTGGAAAACCAATAACTTCAAAATATAGTTTGTTGATAATTACAGTATATGTATATATATATATGTATTCACATGTACAGACTGTTATAGATAGATATGTATATATATATATATATATACATGTACCAGATAGGTACATTGTTAGATTAGATTAGATTAGACTAGAGTAGATTGGATTAGGTTAGATTAGATCCATCAACAGATAGAGAAATAGACAGACAGATAGAAAAAATAGATAGATATGATATACTGATATACTTTATATCTACGTATATTGTGTATGTATATATATATATATATGGGTAAATTATAACGATCTCACTGTTCTCCCTCACTGGAATCATGGTTATTTTTCAGGGAATCATCCCAAAATGGCACAACATTTCAGGTTAGTGGAATATTATACTTTACCCATATATATATATATAATATACATATATATATATGATATATACATGTGATATACTTTATATATATCTACATATTGTGTCTATGTATATCTATATTTATATTGCAGAACCAATTCACAAATCCCACAACGGCTTTTTCACCAAGGTCTCTCTGTACTCTGTTCCTTGGCCACGGTTAAATCTTCCGTGCACCGTGCACTGCTCCATGGTTTTTGGTAGGAAAATGTTAGTGGTTAACCACCATTAATCACTATTAACCACCATTAATCATTAGTAGCCACTAACATCTGGGTGTGTCTGAAAATGTTGGGAAAACTCCTTTTTCCCAATGGTTTTGCTGATCATTATCCCGTTTTTAAATGGCTATTTCATTGGGAAGATTAACCCAACATTTTCAGACAAACCCAAATGTTTGCTTTCCAAACAAAAAACATGTGGTCTGTTTGGTCATAAATGTTGATGAATTCATATTAGAAGAAATGCTTAACAGATGGGAAAGAACTGGTGATGTTGATGGATGTTCCGAAGATGGTAGGTTTTGATTCTACGGCCGTCTTCGCATCATCTTTCGCATGACTTGCTGTTTGAAGAGTTAGCATGTTCGGGTGCGAGATTATTTGGTGGCTGGGATAGCCGTTGCCCCGATGAAATTAACAGACACAATGAAAGATACTGAAATAATACTCTGTCAGTACCCTCTGGAAATTTAACATAGCCATTGGAAATCACAATGTTTGATGGATGAATATAGGTTTATTTGTGAAATTACCAGAGGGTGTAGTTGCCATTGAATTGTTTGTCACTAACCATGTTCTTTGATTTTCTGGCAGGCATTTGGCCCACAGCAGCGGCATCCAAGTAGATGTTGAAGGTATTGTCTTGGGTTATCATAATTCTATTCCCCCTTATACTGACCCCAAGTAAGGGCCTCCAACTGAAGTTTGTTTACCATTTAACCAGGGTTTTAAAGGTCATATAGATAGATAGATCGATCGATAGATAGATAGATAGACATACATACATGCATGCATGCATGCATACATACATACATACAATCAATTTGACTATATGTATAATGTATATATATATATACAGTATATCATTGATCTTAGGGGGAACAGAATGAATCTGAAGAATCGACAGATGGCAACCACATCCGCCGTGCTTGATGGGTCAGCCAGGAGTCAACGCTTGGTCATCAGTTCTGACACCGTTGAAGCGTCCCAAATCCTTAGGGGTTGAACCATCTTTACCCATCTCCTTGATTTCAACATATTTCAACATTGAACTGCAGCACATGGGTATGTCCCAAGATGATAAACCACATTAATGATTGGTTACAACAAATGACCAATCTCATGAATCTCATGGGTCCAGTAGTACAAAAATGGCGACTGACCATGACTGACCCCCGACACTGCACCGCGACTTTCGCGCTGTGAAATCGCTGAATATGGCGGACGATGATGATCTCTTTGACGACGTGGATCCTGATCCCGTCTTTGTGAGTTCCTTGTCCCAAGCCGCGTGCATCAGAGAGCAACGCAGCCTAGGAGTATCCATTTATTAGTAATAGCTGGTTATAAACGGTTATAAATGGGAATTATACATTCTATAAATGGGGTTATAAGTACCTATAACTGGTATTTCGGGCCAGAACCAAGGGTATCCATATTCCCAAAAGGGAGCCAAAGAGCTATGAACAGATTTCTGCGAAACCATTGGAAAACCATGTGATTTTGATGAGTTTCCCTAAATTTGAGATACCATCGAATACTGGAAAGCTGAATTACTGGAGGAACATCTACACCAAGAGTGACAGATGGTTTTACCTGAAAATAAGGTATTCAGTCTATTGTTCAATAAATCCGCAGTGTACTAACTTTCAGATACATGACATTGTGTACTCATACTGTTTGGTCATACTTTTCCAAGTTTGTCCCATGGACAGTGCCATAGTCGGATGGCCACAGCATTTTTGGCTTCACCTCCTGAAGCCCCAGGATGGCCCAGAAAAATGGTTCTTGTCCAGTTCGCAAAGTGCAATCAGATTGTATCCTATTGTTATGAACTAGTAACTTACTAGAACAAATACAGTTATTAGCAATCTGACTATATCCTAGAGTCGGTAACTATCAACAGTATGATTTGGCTGTTTCAATTATGAGTCATTTTCTTGAGAAGACAAACTGAACTCCTTGAAAAAACATGTCTTCTGCTGCTAGCTCCAAAGTGCAGCTCTCGAGGCCTCCATAAAGAACCCTTCGCCGTCGCCACACCAAAACAGCACCTAATTTCGTGCCGAAAAGAAGAGCAAGTAGTACTAGTAGTCGTCGTCGTAATGGTGGTAGTAGCAATAATAGTAGTAATATATACAAAGAAATATATATATATAGTAGTATACATATATATATAATTTATAAGGTTCTAGTAGCAGTAGCAGTAGCAGTAGCAGCAGCAGCAGTAGTCGTCGTCGTCGTAGTAGTAGTGGTCGTGGTGGTGGTGGTAGTGGTCGTGGTGCTGGTAGGTAGTGGTAGTGGTAGTGGTAGTGGTAGTGGAGGTGGTAGTTCTAGTTGTAGTTGTAGTTATTATAGTTGATGTCATTGTTGTCATTGTTGTCATCGTTGTTGCTGTGAAGGGGAAACCTCTTTTTCCCTGGCGCCATCCCCCTTGCTGCCGGCCGGGGTCGGCAATACCTCCACAATACTCCACATGTCTACAGCTGGGGTATATCCCTCCTGTTCCGAGGTGCCCCTAGCTGCGTTGCTCCTCAAGATCCTTGGGCTTGCAGAGCTGGACATTTCAATGTACTAGTAGAAATGATTGGCACAAAATCTGTAATAAAGCTATAAACCATTTCCAACCAAAAAAACTAAACTGATATGAATGGTATAAAAAAAACTGTTGCTCAATAAATTTCTATCTAAATACTCCAGGCGATCTCATTTCTGGAATTGCGATCAGCTATGAAAAACTATGTAAATAAATGTAAATAGTATGTAAGGAAAAGGCACCATAGATGGATATAGCAAACAATCAGATAGATCAGCTTTGGGCATTGTATTTGCCCTTAGGTCAGATTTGTGTTTTTTTGGACGATTTACCCAAATCGTTTGCCCAGCTTCATACATATTTCAAGGTGCTTTAGTCAAGGGGGTACTGTACCATTTTGATTCACCCTTGATGTTGAAATGCGGATTTAAACCATCGCAAGAACACACCACTATAAGACTTGTTCAGACATGATCTATCCTTACAGCTATTATAGATACCCTCTGGTAAACGAACATAGCTATTGAAAATGGCCCAATCGAAATAGATGGTTTACCTAGCTATAAAATGGTGTTGATTTTCCATGGCGAACTGGCGAACTGGCAATGTCATAACCAGATGGTAGTCATGTGTGCGGGATGGGGTCTGATTTCATGGGGATGAACATGGATGAATTTCGATGAATTTCGTGCGATTAACCAACCAATCTATGGGAATCAGTGGGATATGATTTAATATAATTTAATTGTACTATAGAACAAACAATGTGATATTTGAGTATGTCTGAAAATGGCAAATGGGGTACTTCTGAACTCCCAAATTGGCCATTGGGTATGATGATCAACATCATTGGGGGATCACCTATTCCCAGATAAGCCCAGATTGAACTACAGTATTTGAACATTGTGGTGTTCCACAAAGATAGTGTAACCAGAGGGTCATCACTATTTAAGTTGGTTTCAGGTGTTTGTCAACTTCGTTTTACCAATTTGCCTATCCTTTTTGGGCCTCTTCAATCATCCCAAGTCATCCCATAATTCTCGGGGGTTACAGTAATCTTCAAAGAATTCAGTTTTGTTTGCGTCAAATCATCATGTTCAGATGGGTATGGGTCAAAAAACGATTTTTGAGATGTTGGTATATTTTTAAGACTTACAGTAACTCATAACCATCTGCAAATACGGGGTATCCAATTTTGACCCATACACAGATTGGTGCCAGTTGGGTCAGGTGGACAACCAAGCTCATGGAGAAGCGCTGCGACCTCAGGGGAAGTCAGGTCCCGGGGTACCCCAAAAATCCTCCCAGTCAGACATTGAAAGCCATGGTGATGACTGGGGATAGCCCTTTCTGAATATTATATATGGAAACCTCCAAATATGTTGCAATACATTTGCCATTTGGATGAAATCAGGAGTTTTGAAGTGGGAATTTTCAGGTGTGTGATCAGGGTCGGGACTCGGTGAAAAAGTGTTGAGGTATTTTTTTTGGAAGGGTGGTGGGTCTATAGAGAGAGATATATTTATATATATATATACTGTATATATATATAATTATATATAATTATATATATATATTGTTTTTTTAAATGATTATTGTTCTTGGTGTCGCTATCATCATGATTATTATTGTTATGAGCATTATTCTTATTGCATCTTATTGCTATGTTGCTACCAGTACTATCATTCCTCTATGTACAAACAAAAAACATAAAGATAGAGACAGATATGCAGGGATATCCAACCATACTGTGGATGGTTGCGAAATCCTGCACCACCAAACGGATGGTGAACCCCTATAAATAATGGGATAAATCACTTCGTTGAACTCTTTTGAGAGGCAAGAACAGCTTCAGGAGGCCTGGGCCTAGTTGAACCCTGGCGGTTAGCCATTCCCTTAGATTGTGTTGCCCTTTTTTGAGGATACTGCCCGGGAATCAAACATGACAATGGGAAATCACCTTTTTTTATGGAGGCTTCAATGGAAAAATCATCCACGTATTTGGGCATTTTCCCTTGCCATGTTTGATGACCATCAGATCATGGCAATTGATACCCTTGCCGCTAGAAGTTCAAGTTGGGAATGCAGAAAAAAGCTGGGAACCAGCTCTGTCAAAGTGTCCGGAGCTGCAGGAAGCTCTGTATATGGAAATCCATGGTTGTTTTCCAACTATACAGAGTATTTTGCTGGAAGGTGTGTTGGAAATACAGTAACATACCTATGGAAATCGAGTTTTCCTTGAAGATGATATACAATTGGCGGCTTTTCCATAGGTATTTGACTGGTGTTGGTGTTTTTGGATCGCGAATCCAGAACAGGTCGGTGCCCAACAAGAAGACTTGAATGTGCAGTTCCAGTTATAAATGGATACACAGCCTTAGTATACCATAGTGATAGGGTTATACAGTAAGTTATACCGTATAGTTATACCCTAACTCATTTCTAACCTCAACTGCAGCCCCAAGTATCCAACAAATCTTTGCCAACTTTCATTCCCATGCCATCCCATGATTTCAGTCCTCCCATCCACATTGCCATAACTTGGGCGATCCCAAGTTTCAGACACACCTAAATCATATGGGTATGGGTCAAAATTGGTACCCCAGATTTTTAGATGGTGAAATCTAAAAAATATACGCTCTGGTTATTTAACATAGCCATGGAAAATGGTCCATTTATAGATGGTTTACCTATTAGAAATGGTGATTTCCCATGGCTATGTTAAATAACCAGATGGTACTAAAATCGCTGGTCCCCAAGGTCTTAACATGTCACCCATACCGGCCCATAACCTTTTCTTTGTTGGTTAGTTACATCCCATTGTATCGCATGATATCCATAAATCATGGGAACACCATTAGATAAGATCTCATTTGTTTACAGTATTGGATCCCATGATGCAGATCAGGATGGCCCCAAGCCCCTGCAGTTTGCAATCCAACTTGGACATCAAGGGGGTTCCTTTTGTTTTGAGGCCGGTAACGTATGATGAGACTCGCCAACGCAGCGTGTCACATTCTAACAAGGCCGGGTACGTTGCCGGCAGTGTTCAGAACCTTTGTTGGTCGATTAGCATATGAGTTTATACACTACTGTAAGTCCTACAACCTGGATCCACTTTGTATTTTGCTAATTCTTCGGTGATTATTATGCATTCTGTGAATCCCGTTCTTGACCCATCAGAAGAATGGAATAACAAATCGTTTTGAAGACTGCTCAAGTGGTCTTATCCCCAAATTAGAGAGAAATACCGCAATTTCTCGGCATCTGTCTGAAAACAACGTACCCCAAAAAAATGATGGTTTTATTGCCATTTTCTCTTGCAACTCCCGAAAATCTGACAAGGTCTCAAGATGGGTCTGCCTGACAATGTTGGGGTCGCCTGCTCCAATTGTGCCATCAAATAATAGGGAACATGAGATGTTAAACCATCTTTTTTGGGAACCTAGAGGTTTTTTAAACCATCATTTTTGGGAACCATCATTTTAAACCATCATTTTTAAACCAATAATAGGGGGACACGAGTTTTGGAAACCGAAACTCCATGACCCCAGAGGTTATCCAAACAGATCATGACTGGTGCAGGCCTTCAATCCCGAAACCTTGGAAGCTGACATCCACATGATTGTTGCTTGAAAAAAGCGCCATCTAAAGCCAATTAAATGTATGTACAACATGTATTTGTTGAAAGTTACTTTCAATCATATATATATATTATGATATATCATATGAATATGGTATATATATATATATATATGCATACATACACATTTGTTGATGTGCACATGGTTTTATAGTCATGTATATATATATATACACCTACACATGGTTGTATGCATATTCAATGCAAGTAGTACATCCTTCTGATTTCCTACCCAATGGAATAAAATCAATCCAGGATCTGTTTCGAACTGCATGATATGTCAATATATACCCTCTGGTTATTTAACGAAAAGCTATTGAAAATGGCCATTTATAGTGGATTTTCCCATTAAAAATGGTGATTTTCAATAGTTACGTTAAATTACCAGAGGGTATATATATATATATACATGTCATAGATTGTATGTACCAATGTATATTGGCCTCAGACAATCAACATATATCATTATACTGGTCAGTTGTAGTGATAGCATCAATGCTCAGCGTGTTTGGCGAGTTTCCTGTTACCATGTCAGTCAGCGGATTTTCCCACGAAAAACCTTTTCCACGGACTTCCCAGCCAAATCACCCAAGGGTATGGATACACCAGAAATGATGGTTCAGTAGGAGGAATCCTCCGCAACGTCACCTTATTTGAGGTCGGCAAAGTAAAGTCAGTTTGCTTGTAATTGGCACAGATAAGGTAACAGGCAGTGGTTCAGTTTAGATCATTTGTTTTTCGGACTAATAAGATATCGCTTTGTGAATTGCATTGGGTGAACGGGTCCTTTTTCCAACAGTTGCTTCAACAGAGGGGCAACCCTTCACTTTCACAAGCATGTTGGGTAAATGATAATGATTGATGGTAAAGATGGTCAGGGAATCCCAAGAATTATGGCTTGTACCTCGCTTGTGGCGGTGAGATGCGCCGATTGCTTGTGGCAGTGAGATTGTTCATTTTTGGTTCATTTTTTGACTGCCGCAAGTGATCTTTTTTTACTGCCGTGAGTGAGTGATGTTTTTGCGTGGCAGGAGCATTTCAAGGCCTGATCGCTTGTGGCGGTAAGATTGCGATGACCATTTTTGGATCGCTTGTGGCGGTAAAAATCTGTCGCTTGTGGGGGTAAGTGAAGTGGGTGTCCTTGATGCCAGGGTATATAAAACCAATCGCTTGTGGCAGTAAGATGCTTTACAGCATTTGCGCACATACTTGTCTTCTATCCCTGTGATTTCTAGACATTGACTGGAACCATTGCAACGCCGAATTACAGGAGGTTTATGTTATCCAGGTGGAATTTCAGCTTTGCTGTGTTTTTCATGTCTTTTCGTTTTGCATTTGGGTATATATAATGCGACGGTTGCTATAGTGTTAATAGATATCGTTGCGATCCGGTCATGTTGAGATATACATATAGCGGCGCGACCGCGACTAGATTTGTAGCTGTTAAGCGAACGTGTATTTCCATGGACGGATTTTGGAGAAATTGAGAAAGCAAAAGGGAAGCTTCAACGCTTCTTCTGGTTGCAGGGGCGCGGGGGCCACGTATTTCAATGTGTTCAGATGCTGGAGCGCTGCGCAATGGTTCCTGGAAATTTAGTTTGTGGCAGTGCCTGTTGCCTGTTGCCGTGCCTGTATATGTACAGGAACGTGCACGTTATTAGCTGACAGAAAGATGATGGGGTTGCCGAGCCGGTGTGTGTACAGGAACATGAAAGTTATTATCCCACCCCACCCCACTCCATCCCAGCAGTAACTGATGATGAAAGAGCAGTGCCTGTTGCCGTGCCTGTGTGTGTGTGTGTACTGGAACATGAACGTTATTATTCCACCCCACCCCACCCCACCCCAGCAGAAACTGATGATGAAAGACCACTGCCTGTTCCCGTGCCTGTGTGTGTACTGGAACATGA
>CAMXCT020003465.1:0-63915 GCA_947184155.2 Cladocopium goreaui
ACACTCCACACTCGTACTCTACACTCCACACTCCACACTCTACACTTTACACTCTACACTTTACACTTTCCACTCCACACTCCACACTCTTCACTTTACACACTCTACACTCCCCACTCCACACTTCACACTCCACACTCTACACTTTACACACTCTACACTCCCCACTCCACACTTCACACTTCACACTCCTGACTTTACACTCCACACTCTACACTTTACACTCCACACTCCACATTCTACACTTTCCATTCCACACTGCAGACTGTTTACAGGGGAATTTGTACAAGACTGTTCAAATAAACTATTGCAGACAAGTGGCCTGTGCGACTGCATATCCATGTGTTTCCACATCTGTACCATTAACATGCATGTGAGCATTCGGGTTCGTGGGCTGCATCTTTTTTTTCTCCCGGAAATATTTTTTTCTTTCCGAAGAAACATATTTTTTTTGCCAGTGTCCCGCCCTTCACTTTGCGTAACAGGTATATAACTTGGAAATATAGGGTTTTTACTTTGCGTAGCAGGTGTGGTACTTACTGTACGGTGGGCTGGCTCTAGTTTACGCGCTTGGTTCCCGTTTTAATATCGCCTCACTTTGTATGGCAAGACAGGTATGGCTCTTGGTGACATCGACACATACTATATGGCAGGGGATATTTATGCCATTCGACTGGCTCTGGTTGCTTTTGTCACATATAATATAACTCTTTTACCCACTTTTTGTCGTACATTTCTTTCACACACAACTCTTTCACACATCACATAACCTTTTACACACAACTTTGTCACATACAATTCGTTCACACACAACACTTTTACATACACAAATTTACACACACTTGCTCAGAAACATCATTGCGAATTTCTGTTGTGGAATGCATCTCACGTGCAAAAAACACTTCAGTAAAACCTGACAGGATCGATTTAGAAGATTAGACACGAGAAACTGTGCGAAGGAAATCTTTCTACGTCCTTGCTTGAAGGTTCAGAAGGTTCTGATGCAGCTCAAAACTTCATTGTTGATCGTATACTATTCCAGATTGCGACAACAGTGCAGAAATGAAATGAAAAACGAATCGACTTGCCGTTCTAGGCTTAGCGGTTGCCCATGAAGGAAAACGGAATGGAACATAAAAATAGAAATTGAATAGCAGGTAACACAGAGTTGAAATCAGACTCTGCTTCCAGCACAAGTGGATGCTCGTTGGGTGCAGTCTCCACTGTGCTCTGCACCCCCTGCTAAGTAAGAAGTTTTACATCTTTACAGATGGTTCACACACACACCCTCCCGCAGGAGGGTGAGAAATTAAGGTCCCGACCATGAGATGAAAATGAAGAAGAAGGGAAATGAAAATGAGGTGAAGATGACAATGAGATGAAAGTTACTTAACCAGGACGCAAAGAGGGGAACGCAAAAGAAGAGGGAAGGAGAAAACACCAACACATGAAACCTAGCCCAAAACGGGCAACCCTGGAAAGGCAAGGGAAAAGAAAAGCGGAGGCCGACGGAAAACGGAACAAGACCAGCGGAGGAGGGGGGAGACAGAAGCGCCTGAACCAACCTGACACGGCGCAAACCTACAACAATCTCAGCACGCAACGGGCCAAACCTACCTGGAGGGAGGAGAACGCAAGAACACATGAAAAAGGATGAAAAAGGGGACCCATGGGGAACTAGTTAATGACATGATGCATCCACAACGCATGCAGAATTCGTGATAAGGCTCAAAGGCCCTCGGCTCTCAAGTCAACCCCATCGACGGCTGTCAGTGTTCAAATGAATTACGTGCACAATTGAACCTCATCAACGACCATAAAAAGAAAGAAGCACCATACCTGCAAGGATGTCCTGTTGCCTGATCATGAAAGAAAAGGTGAAGCCAGGCACAGCGGCACGTTGTTCAACACATCGACGTCGACAGGTGAGACCTGGAAAAAGGCCGACTGTTTCACATTACTTACACGAATTACTAATTCAAAAGTGTAAATTCGGACAAAAGAAAGGTGATCCCACGAACAGCGGGCAGTTGTTCAACCCAACGACATCGACAAGTGAAACCAGGAAAAAGGCCAGCAGTTCACTTTACTTAGACGAATTACTAATTCAAAAGTGTAAATTCAGACATCGTTTTACTGTCAATAGTTAGCCTAGAAAGGCTTTCCCCGAAGGGTTCCTGCCAACTTGACGTACGCAGCAGGAATGACACACTTGCTCAGAAACATCATTGCGAATTTCTGTTGTGGAATGCATCTCACGTGCAAAAAACACTTCAGTAAAACCTGACAGGATCGATTTAGAAGATTAGACACGAGAAACTGTGCGAAGGAAATCCTTCTACGTCCTTGCTTGAAGGTTCAGAAGGTTCTGATGCAGCTCAAAACTTCATTGTTGATCGTATACTATTCCAGATTGCGACAACAGTGCAGAAATGAAATGAAAAACGAATCGACTTGCCGGTTCTAGGCTTAGCCGGTTGCCATGACGGAAAACGGAATGGAAATAAAATAGAAACTGAAATAGCAGGTACACAGAGTTGATCAGACTCTGCTTCCAGCACAAGTGGATAGCTTCGTTGGGTGCAGTCTCCACTGTGCTCTGCACCCCCCTGCTAAGTAAGAAGTTTTACATCTTTACAGATGGTTCACACACACACCCTCCCGCAGGAGGGTGAGAAATTAAGGTCCCGACCATGAGATGAAAATGAAGAAGAAGGGAAATGAAAATGAGGTGAAGATGACAATGAGATGAAAGTTACTTAACCAGGACGCAAAGAGGGGAACGCAAAAGAAGAGGGAAAGAGAAAACACCAACACATGAAACTTAGCCCGCAACGAGGGAAAAGAAAAGCGGAGGCCGACGGAAACTGGAACAAGACCAGCGGAGGAGGGGGAAGACAGAAGCGCCTGAACCAACCTGACACGGCGCAAACCTACAACAATCTCAGCACGCAACGGGCCAAACCTACCTGGAGGGAGGAGAACGCAAGAACACATGAAAAAGGATGAAAAAGGGGACCCATGGGGAACTAGTTAATGACATGATGCATCCACAACGCATGCAGAATTCGTGATAAGGCTCAAAGGCCCTCGGCTCTCAAGTCAACCCCATCGACGGCTGTCAGTGTTCAAATGAATTACGTGCACAATTGAACCTCATCAACGACCATAAAAAGAAAGAAGCACCATACCTGCAAGGATGTCCTGTTGCCTGATCATGAAAGAAAAGGTGAAGCCAGGCACAGCGGCACGTTGTTCAACACATCGACGTCGACAGGTGAGACCTGGAAAAAGGCCGACTGTTTCACATTACTTACACGAATTACTAATTCAAAAGTGTAAATTCGGACAAAAGAAAGGTGATCCCACGAACAGCGGGCAGTTGTTCAACCCAACGACATCGACAAGTGAAACCAGGAAAAAGGCCAGCAGTTCACTTTACTTAGACGAATTACTAATTCAAAAGTGTAAATTCAGACATCGTTTTACTGTCAGTAGTTAGCCTAGAAAGGCTTTCCCCGAAGGGTTCCTGCCAACTTGACGTACGCAGCAGGAATGACACACTTGCTCAGAAACATCATTGCGAATTTCTGTTGTGGAATGCATCTCACGTGCAAAAAACACTTCAGTAAAACCTGACAGGATCGATTTAGAAGATTAGACACGAGAAACTGTGCGAAGGAAATCCTTCTACGTCCTTGCTTGAAGGTTCAGAAGGTTCTGATGCAGCTCAAAACTTCATTGTTGATCGTATACTATTCCAGATTGCGACAACAGTGCAGAAATGAAATGAACAACGAATCGACTTGCCGGTTCTAGGCTTAGCCGGTTGCCATGACGGAAAACGGAATGGAAATAAAATAGAAATTGAAATAGCAGGTACACAGAGTTGATCAGACTCTGCTTCCAGCACAAGTGGATAGCTTCGTTGGGTGCAGTCTCCACTGTGCTCTGCACCCCCCTGC
Organism: Cladocopium goreaui; assembly: GCA_947184155.2. Taxonomy (NCBI): domain Eukaryota; class Dinophyceae; order Suessiales; family Symbiodiniaceae; genus Cladocopium; species Cladocopium goreaui. The sequence goes on from CAMXCT020003465.1 coordinate 3,966, forward strand.
TAAGTAAGAAGTTTTACATCTTTACAGATGGTTCACACACACACAACACTGTCACACACAGCTCTTTCACCCAACCTGTCTTGCACCATCTCCTTTCTCTTTCCTACTTTTCCCCTCGTTCTCACATCTGCTAGGTACTATTAGAAGAAGCTGACATATGGGATTATCCGATCCTTTATTTCTTGTCACAATATCGAAATTTATGTAATTATCTATAGTTTCTAAATCTTTATTATTTCATTTTTTATTGAAAAGTAATTATAAAAGAAATATTTTATTATTATTATAAATTACTGTTATTGAAATCAATGCGAAATCAAGATCGAACTCGTTGATCAACGAATCCCGCGGCCTAGTTCAAGGACGAATGTGTTATATATATATGCACCAGAAGTATGGAAGGATTTTTTATTTGAACCTATGATCTATATCGTATCCTGGAGTTTGAACTTGTTGGCTTTACAGCATGATGTAATTATACGAGAAAGGCTACGTAAAACAAATCGTGATTGTCAACAAACTTCAGATAGCAAGCAAGGTGAATGATTACGGGAGCATTTTGATTTTGAAAGCTTTTGCTCTGACTGGTTTTGTTATGTTCAACATCTTTCACTAGAATTAGAATGAGCTTATGAATCTCCCATGTCAAAATCCTTGCAGCGACATGGCAGCTCCCGGCCCCAGCACAGGGGCATTTCTAAAACCAAGACGCAAACAAGGCACATGCAAAAGGGATCGACCTGCCGTTGGGGGCGTTGGGGGCCCTCGGTCAATCACTTGCAGGATTGGCTTGCGTGGGCGCTGGCTATGAAAACAAATAAAACAATGCTCCTGTCTGCAGCCTGCTCCTCAAGACATCTTGATTACAGGGCTTTAGCTTCAAGCTTTTGTCAACCGCACATGTTTTAATCTTTCCTTCATCGATCGACAAACACACACACACAAACACACATCCTTGACCATACCCTGAAAATAGCTCAAAAATGCCAACTGGATTCTGTCCTAGCGGAACATAGTTTCTCTGGTGTTCTGCAGTCGCGCTACTGGACAGAAAGGCATGGCGTGATCCAGAATTACCATCAGCTCCGCGTCAAGAAAGTCGAGGCCAAGGCCAAGCGGCCCTAGCTGGTCACTGCCCGGTGCAAGACATGTGCAAGCCTTGTCATCAATGAGCTTTTCAATGGGCGTTTCTGCAAGCCTCGAACCTGAATCTTTGAGCATGGCCCTAGCTGGAAGTGAATGGCACCGACAACGATATCATTCCTAGCACTTTGGACCATTTGGTTGGCTTATGGAAATGAGATGCAGGCTGAGCGGCAGCTGGGGGTCTCAACTTACAGTCAAATGGTGCTCTTCGATTGTGGGGGTGCCGGACAATTACCCCATGCGATCAGCTACCCCTTTTGCCACTTATCAAATTCTCATCAACAGCGTCCTGGCTGGTGGTCAGTTTTGGGTGTATAACAAGCATCAACAGGTGGGGTTAAACATTGCTACGTGCTAGCTGCTAGTTGCAGGCTGTTTGCCTCACTGATACCAAAGAAGAATGATTTCTGCTTCTGTTCTGGCTTGGGATCAAGCATTTATTTGCAGGGATTCCCACTGAGCGCCAGAACGAGAGATGTCACCCAACCGAACCTGAGCGGGAAGGTGTGCTCCCCTGGGATTTTCTTTCCCCGTCATTTGAAATGGCGAAAAAGAAAAAGTAACCAAGAGCTCTTGTTCCATGGATGTTCCGACTTGAAACCAAAATTTTTGGCAGCAACTTTTTTGGCAAGCTGGGTTGACGCGGGTTGCCAAATACACATGTTCATCGTTCTCAGTTGAGATGTAGATGAAGCCCTCAGATATGCTTCGAGTAAAAAAATTGCTACCCCGTGGAAAAAACCTCATCACGTTCCTAGATGCTCGAAAGTTAACAGCAGCAGGCCAGAGATGGGCCATGGGGTGTGGATTAAAAGTTGGTATCCTTCCTACTCCAGGTAGTTTACCTATATCATCTTGGTGGCCATACCCTATCCCTTGAACCCTCACGATCCGTTGGTTCTGGTGCAGGGGCAACCCAAAGTCAACGCATTTTCTATAGTTCCAGAATGTGGCTGGCTAAGCCAAGCAAATCCTCGGGACTAAAGGCAAGGGAAAAACTAGTTTGGAAAAGTTCAAAAACCTTTCAGGCTGCAACGAGAAAATCTAATCGGGAGGCCCAACGGTGACGTTGACCGTCAATCAACCTCACATGACTTGTCAAAACTTCCAAAAGCTCCTATTGGAGATTTGCCCCATGTAAATGCACTTTGGGCACCTGCCACCCAGATCTGACTTGCTGGCCCATTCGACCGGGGACAAGTTGGGCAACGGCTGCAGCGCCGCTTCTCCTGCCTCTGTGGGCAGGAATGGGGGATGGCGGCCTTTGGCTATGTGTGCTGCGAAACTAGCAACACAAAACTAGCAGTCAAAACACATCAGGACAGCTGAAGAACTAAATCAAATCCAATTTTGAGCAACGGAGTCTACTCAATCGGAAACCAACCAGAACAAAAGCATCACGCCAAGCCAGGATCATAATCAACTGTAATGGTGTCACTCGCTGGTCACCCCTTTGCCCCGTTCCCCGAATGTCATGATTTTTCTATTTCTCTTGGACTTGCACCATCAGGGGATGTCAAAAGGCATTTTGCCAGTTTCTCAAGTTGAAACACTCCCTGCGAAACAATGACCCATTTGACAAATGGAACCAGCGAATCTGGTTGTGCACGTTTTGATCGGCTTGACGTTTGTTTTTTCTCATGGTCTCGAGGTGTTGCCTTCTGTCTGTTCTGAATGTGTTCCCCCCAAGGCCCACAAGCCTGGAAGCTCCAACGACCAAGGGGAAACTTCACGCGGCCTTCCAGCTCCTGCAGCTTTACTCTAGGTCTGTCGGGTATGGTTGGGTATTTGTCAGCTGCAACTTAACTTGGCAAATTCGTATCCTTGCATTGGAAAGTATTCATTCAGCTAGGAATTCCGGCTTGTCTTGATTATCGGCCAACTCTGGTGTGAATCCCTGCTGTTGGTGCTCTTGCCAACACCGATGAAGGATGCCTACAATGATTGCATGCAAATGCTTCAGAAATGCGATCTGGCACTGGGTTCTACACTCCATAAAGAGTGCAAACTCATGAAGAATCTTTCACATGTGTTGCAATCATGAACAGCCTTGATCTAAAATGTTCTGCGCATCAATTGCGGCGAAAAAACTTTGAGTGCTCAGAACAAAAAGACCTCAAAACCATTTAGGTCTTCATTGTTGCAGTGTATGCGCCAACTGATGTGGTCCACTTGAAAGAACCCATACCCATGGTGACTGCTTCGGATTGCCTGCCATTGCCTGATCCCAAGCAAGTCTCATAGACTTCGAATTTCTGCTCTCTATTGCACCACCTCCAAAACCAAACCTAAACCAAACAAGGAGACTCCCACTTAGATATACTTAGATGAGTTTGGGTGCCGTTCGGAAGTTCCATCAACTCTGCGGGATGCCTTAGTATCAATGTAAAAAAATGTCTTGCGTTGAGAGGTGCGCCGTTCCCACAGGACCCAATGCAAGAACCGACCGGGCATCTCCTCCTCTTTGTAGCGTTTGTCAGTGAAGGGCAGCCGCAAACCCGTGCGTTTGCCTTTGTGGCTATCCGAGTGAATGTGTTGAACAAAGGGGCAGTCGTGGCAGTCGTGGCAGTCGAGACAACTCAGCAGTATAAACAATAGATTTCATGCTGAAGGCTTGTTGAGACTCCAAAACAAAGGCTGTATCCCATATCGGAGGAAGCAAGACCATGCAAGACCCACCGTTTGCTGATATGTTGGTCTCGCACTCCATAATTGTTTGGATCTGGATAGTAATATCCAAATGAACATTGTTGAAAACCATCTGTCGATTCTCTGAATGGATTTTTCACCATCCCCAATACATGGGGCAGTGATGTTATAACTTATAACGTAACCTCCTTTAATGCTCAACCAACAGAGGCAGGCCTGGCCGTGGATCGTGCCAGAAAGGGTTTTCCTTAATGCAGTCACCGGAACCATGATCCCGCAATGTATACCACACAATTTCGGATCACCTGGTATCGGTCTATCGGGGGCCCGCACTTGGTACTGAGGCCAACCCAAACACGAATTACTTTCCCGACCAAGGTGTGGTCATTGCAAGGTATGAACATCATACCGCTTGGTGCGGTAAACCAGTCATGGGTTCCTCACAGTTTGATTGTGGGTTCTTTTGACTTACCATGGATTGTAAAATTTTGCAAAATGGATCTGAAAACCATGATTTGGGTATGGTACCCCATACCCAACTCTTGAACCAGGCCACTTGCCCATAGATCCCAATGTTTCTATTAGAAAAATCCTGACAAAGCAAAAGGATACAATACATGTCATGTGGTGCAACCCTTTCCGTTTTCGGCTGGGCCAAAGCTTCATCCAGGATTTCGCACCAATCATTTCGGCCTCATTGACGGCGTAGTCTGTATGTCTGCATGTGTGTGGGTATGTGTCTTTAAATACGATGCCCACAAGACTATCTATGTATATGTGTATATATATATATCCATCAAAAAACACGGGGGTTGCTCTGGCAAGCCTCTGGTTGAAAAACAAGGCCAAAAACAACAAGGTCATATCCCAGGCTTGCTGCTCTTTGAAACTCTGATGGAAACGCACGCGTGTCGGTGAAATTCAGATCGTCTTTCGTTCCTTCAAAGGGTGAACCAACTGCACCACACTTTTGATTCTTAAACTTTGGTACGTTCGAGGTGCTCCAATTCCATCCCATTCTCAATTTGGTCAGTCACCTGAGATTCCAGCGAGCATCTCCATCATTCTCCTGCTGCAAAACTCCATCCCTAAGAAGAATTACGAAGATATGTCTGGGTGAAGCCCCAACCACACCTCAAGGCACTCATTGGACACCTTGTCTTTGAGACGTGTAAGCCTGTCCGTGCCGCACATTTGCCAGGGCCAAACTTTTTCTCGACCCCTCGAGGTTGAGTACAAAATATCAACTAGAGCCCAAGGACTTCACTTGTTGTTTCTTTTTTTCTCTCAGCAGCTGCAGAAATTCAGCTGATCTAGATCCTCAAGTATTGCGACTCACTGATTGGCTGGTCATTTTGACCACAAAAGGCTTCAAGTTCAGAGGCTACATCTCCCTGTCCACGTAGGGATCCATCCAAAGTTCCCAAGGCCCAACCTTCTGGCAGCCTCATTTTGGCCGTGTTCCATTTCTGTCAAGCGATAGACAACCTGAGAACGATCGGGTGGAACTCCACTTGTTTGGCCCGGTCAGAAGTCTCTTAGCCAGGTCAATCACTTGGCCGGGTCACACCTCACTTAGCCCTGTTAAATGGTCACTCACATAGCTTGCTTTCAACATACAATTGATTTTATCCGTGACCCTTTCTCTTTTTCGGCTCGGCGCTGGGATGGTCAGGGGGTCAAGGGGCAGGGGAGTTTGGGGGTTGTGGTCATGGACAGGGTGGGGTGATTGAGAGGTGGAGGTATAGGTTAGAGGCTCCTTCAAGCAAAGGATGAGCTAGCGTGTCTTCCTTGGCTGCAACCTCTCTCACTCCCTCTCGTCCTCTCTACAAAGGACACAGAAGTTGAATGAGATGTGAGCCCAGTAGTGAAATGCGAATGGCGGGGTCATCTTAAATCCGAGCAAGGTCAAGGTCAGAGTTCAAGGTGACATATGAATTGTGATTCAAGATTCAGTCAAATAAAGCATGAGTTATCGACGTTATCGTAAGAAGTTCAAACATCCGCAAGCCGGAAGACACCTGAAAATCACAGGACTCCACCGCGCACTCGCTCAACCACATCAGAAGTACCGCCCTTACAGCAGGACCAAGGGAGGTACATGTGACAAGGCTAGCGAGTGCACGCCCTTCCATTTGTCAAGCGATAGACCACCTGAGAATGATCTCAAGTTGGAAGCCGCAGCTCAATTAGAAAAGATCTACAGATTTTTCTATAGACTAGTCATCTTGCAGTCAAGGAGATAGCGTACCCAATGTTGATATCCAAATTCGGCTCAAGTGCCGACCACCCCAGCTGCCAGCCAAGGTAAGAAGGCTGGGATCTTACAAGTAATGAGGTTGGTTGACCGGGAGTAGCCTATTACAAATTCATCTTCATAGTAAAGAACTTTCATCGGAGGCAAAGCCGCATACATCGTTCATTGCTTGCTCTTGGATGTCCTACAGTAGATGGAAAAAAATATTCAAACCCTGCAGCGCCCACTATGTTGAACCCCCGCACCCCCAAATCTCAATGTTTCAGCGCGTGTTAGGGGTTTGATTTTTTTCGTCCATTGGGGCTAATGCATTTCAGGTTACATTAACACTGAACTTTGGGGGCGAGGGGGTTGTACCGGATAGAAGTGGTTTGAATATTTCGTCCATCTACGGTAGTACGGAGAAAGAATATGGCAAGTCAGAAGGTGCCAAGATCCCGTGCATTGAGTTCATCGAACAGTTTCAGGACCTGCGAGCTCTCCCCTAAATTGAGCCGAATATTTCCCGGGCTACCCGGTGTTGGAGTCGCCTGTCACCCCAGAACTAGGTCACAGACATAATCTCGTACCAGGATGTGCGAAGCTGCCCTGTTCAACAGGCAAGTCCTTTGCGATCAAGCCAAGGCCAAAATTTTAATCCCATGAGGGTTCCTAGTGTAGGGTGACCCCACATCATTTGATATGTATTATGGATGTAAGCCAACTATTCCAAACCAAAACTACTCTCTCTCTCTCTCTGCATTTTCGGGTCAACAAATGATTACAATGTGGATTAACGTGATGAATCATCATGATCATCATGATCATCATCATCATCTTCTTCTTCTTCATGTTCATCTTTCATGATTCCCAGGATCAGCTGTACAAACACCAGTCATCCTAAGACTTCCTCACTGTCCTAGTGATGCTGGTGTTTTCTCACCAAAGTGACACAACGCAACTCACGGCATTCAGACTGAGCGTCTCAAGAGGACCGTGACATAGTTCCTGGGAGGATGCCCCAGGGCAGTCTGGACTCAGTGAGAAAAAAAACATGGCGAGTTTGAAAAGTTGCAGGCCCCGAAATAGCCCTACCGTTCTGAAAGTCATATCCGCACTATGGCACTTCAAAGCGCAATTGCTAAGCAATGTGAGTAGTGTGAGCAGTGAGAGACCACCGTTGTTTTCGGATGCTCATGTTGTCGGCAAAAATTATGTCCATCATGCTTGAACGTCCACTCCCACAATCGAACACGCAAGCCTGAAATAGTTCGTTTCTATGTCTGCATGTATTGTTTGAAACCTTTCCTGCAGTATCTATGTTCACTTTTTGAGAAGGTCCTCATATGCCATGTCGAGGGTCCGGTCTCTTCACGATGATATCCGGGAACACCAGGTGGAACGACGCCTAGCCAGACTGTGGATTTGGTGCTCACCAAACCTGTTCGGTCTCATTTTGCTAAACAATAAGGCCTATGAAGAGGTTGCACCCAAGAATGCATGAGTTCCAGTGAGCGCACCAGGATTGAGTGTTCAGCTCATGGCTGTTGTGCCACCACTTCAGCGTGCAACAGCAGGATCAGCAGCCCTACGATTCAAGTTATCCTTTCATCTCCAGGCACCGTAGAACAGGTCAAAATTCAGACAATGTGATGGAATGAGTAGACAGTTTTTTTCTCAATAAGACACGGGACTCTTCCCAAGATCTTGTAAACGGCCCCTTGGGATCTCAAAGAATATCTGTGTGGAACGCATTGTGGTGGCTGCCTGACAGACCTTCTTTTTGACAGCTGAAAAGCCTGAAACCCGACACATGTTTTTGTGGTGCCATCGCTATCCATTGACGTCTCTTTCTCTTGGCATCCTCATCTTTTGGCATCTATTTCTCTTGAAACCGTATTTCTCTTGACAATTTTTCTTTTGCTCCACATCCCATTCTCTTGATACAATTTTTCTTGTATTCTTTGTTTATTTTTCTCAGTTCAAACTTTTTCGTACCTTGGTACCAAAGTCGATCCTGTATGCTACTAGACTTGCACAAAGCAGTTCCCAGTGGTGCTTCGTACTACAAAACTTGCACTAAGTAGTTCCTAGTACAAATTCGCACTACAAAGGGTGCACAAATTCCTTCCAAGTACAACTTTGTGCTGCAAAGCTTGCAAAAAAAGTTTTTGCAAGTACTACTTTGTGCTACAAAGCTTGCACAAAGTATGTCCCAGCAATACTTGGAAGCGCGCAGCACTTCCCAGTCATTCGTCGTGCTACAGGCTTGCACAAAGAATCTCCCTGTGCAAGATCGTGCTACTAAGTTTTCACATAGTTTTTCCTCAGCTGCTTCGAGCCAAAAAGATTGGAGAAAGGAGTTCCAAGCACGAGTTCGTGCTGCAAAATTTGCACAAAGTGGCCCCAGTACTACTTGTCTACCGCAAAGCTACGACGAAGCGGTTGCCAGTACAACTTTGTACTACATAGCTTGCAAAAGGTACTTACCAGCACGAGTTCGTGCTACTTTTGCCACAAAGCTCGCACAAATTATTTTCTAGCACCACTTCTTTACAAAGCTTGCACCAATAATTCCAGTATTACTTCGTACAAAACAAGTTGCATGATGTAATTCCCAATGCAGTACTTCCTTCTACATTGTCTGCACAAAGCTGTTCCCATCCTTCTGCTGGATCTCTTGAAAGAACCTGTGACTTAAAGGAAGGAGATCGGGTGTCAGGAAGCAAGAGGAGAGGTTGGCCACAATAAAGAACACACAGTTTTTCCAGAACAATATGCCATGGGGCGCTTTTGCAGAAGCATGCGACATGTTACTCATAAAACTGCAATGTTTTTAGGGGTGCAAAATTGTTTTATTCTTCATGCCTGCAAATTCGACACCACCAGTGCAGCAGCTAAAAAGCGTAAACAACTCGAGGAGAACAAAAAACGAAAACGCGAGAAACCAACGAAAGCTCCCAGAGACTGTCACCTACACTCCCCCATTCCTTCCGAAAGGGTTGCAAGAGTTCTTTCTTTTTTTTCGGAAATCTCTTCAATTGGTAGTTTTCCGGCGAAGAATGAGCAATTCCAATATTCCCACACAAAAATCAAGTCTTCGGTGAGACCGATAGGAAAGGTTGCTGGCAACACTGCACGATCCCTTCACAGCCTAGGAGTAGAGTCTGATAAAGAACAAGAGAGCCGTGGTGCCCAACAGCAGCTGTCTGTGATGGGAATATTGAAAGAATAGTTGAACTGTATACTGTATTATATGCGTACCAGTAGATAGGTAGATAGATAGATAGATAGATAGTTGGATTAGATTACACTAGATTAGACTAGATTAGATTAGATTGGATTAGATTAGATTGAATTAGATTAGATTGGATTTACATTAGATAGATATTTAAGATAAGATAAAATCAGATAAGATAAGATTAGATTAGATTGCATTAGATTTGATTATAAAGATTAGATAGATATGATAAATATATATATATACAGTACAACTATCTCCCAAACTGGGAACACCGAAACCATTGGTTTTTCTATTGAAAAACAAGGAACTAATCCTGGATGATTTGGGGTCCACACATTCCAATCGATCTACCTGGCTGTTGCTAGGTTAACACTTCTGGTTAACCTCCAAGAGGTACAGCTCTGCTAGAAATTACTTTCATTCAAAAGATGCAGCTCTATGTGTCAGAAAAAAGTATTCCCGTAAAACAAGTACCGTATTCATTGCAGGGACAATCTCCTTCAAAATATGTCGCTGTGGTTTTGGAATTTGCAGTATCCTGCAAAGTGTTCCTTCGATAACTATGCACTGCCTAGATCTCACATGCTCTGATGGATTCTCATTAAGTTTGAAGAAAAAAACATGCCCTGACCTTCCCAGTCTCTATTTCTTTTTGAATGGGTCCCACATAGCCGAATCGTACGCAGCCACTCAAAAACATCGGTATGAGGCTTTCTCTATGCTGATACCTCTGGCTGCTGTTTTTGGATTTCCTCACAGGAAAGGAATCCAACGGTGACGGGAGGAGCCAAAGGATAGAATTCCAGACTAACGATTAAATGGCCAAAAAACCAAGCACTTGTTCTGGATGCAGCTTTAAAGGATCCCTATTTTCATGTTACAAGCTCTCTTTGGAGTATCGTCTTGCCCATGATTGGACTCGACAAACCCACAAAATCTCTGTGAAGGACCTCAGTAAATGGACTATCTACAAAGATTCCTTTGGAAGACCTCTGAACAAGAACGCCAGATTCGCCAGATATCCGAAAATTATCTCTGCGCAAGGTTTTTATGCAAGATCTCTTGACAATTCACTTCAGGAAAATGGCAGGGTTGATGAAAAGTTCCCAAATACATCCAAATACGACGCACGCCATGAAATCTTAAAGTATCTTAAAGTCAAAACTGGAAAACTTCAAGAAAAACATCAGTTCTGCAAGTGCGAATGGACGCTAGGCATCCGTGCGGCCATCCATGCGAAATCAGCATATACCAATTCCAGAAAATGAAACGCATCGCACGACCATTTTTGAATGTTTCAAAATTAAACATGTCGTTCAAATATGTTCAAATGCACAGTACTATGCCTGCCAACGGTCTGGCATGCACGAAATGCCCCGCCTAACACCCTGCTTGCAACGCGGAAAGGAAACTGTCTGAAATACTGTGATGGGACTCAACGTTCAACAGGATTGAACCCTAAAAACAAAGTGCTTTGCTTTCGACAACTTTCCGGACGACCCCAGCTTCTCTCGGCACCTTGAAGCATTTCTTGGCACGATCGAGGCCAGAAGACTCGAAGGCTGCCACCTGGAACGAGGACATCAGGACATCAATGGAAAAACAGATGATTTCTTATATGGTTTTTATCCTGTGAACATTTGGACATCCTACTGTACAGGTAACTCAAACACTCTCATCTAAACATTCCATTCCGGGAAAGACACCGCAGCAGATTTTAGGGTTTGCGCCAAATGGATGCTCATGACTCATGATTGCAATTTTGTGCCATGCGAAGAGCAAACCGATTTTTCAGGCGGATTTGAGGGGTACCGTTCGTTTGAACAAAGCTACTGCTGAACAAACAAACCACTGTTGCCTTTTGATTTTGAACCATTATGCGCCCAATTCAACCTTTAAAATCAACTACACCGCCGCATCTGGATGCCCAATGAACAAAACAACTGAAAATGATCAACATACATGTGCGCACCACAAACACACACACACAAACAAACAAACGAATAGCTGAAAAACATATATACGCATACATACACAACATAGCCATGTAAGGTGACATGTTGGCCAAACCATGTCACTAGTTCGTAAGAAGACCGTAAATAGTAGTTCATGCGCTCCTCCATCGAGAATGCAACAATATCAAGAAGACCAAGCATCAACAAAAGGCCCAAAACGTATATAACTTTTCAAATCCTCCGCATAGTAAAAATCAGGGGCAAACTGTATCGCCAGGTGTCCAAACAAGGTAGCGACAACCGCGTAGAACTCCAAGTCACGAAATCATGTAAAACAAACGTAAAACATTCGCAAGGCGTAGCAAATACACGTGGATTCTGCGTCCAAAATCGACATCAGCGACTTGTAACAGCGTCTTTGTTGGACCGCTATTGCAGCCACCTTGCAATTTTGAACCAAACCCACAGGAAGTTTTTAACCTCTTCAAATGGCTCACACACACGCGATGACGCACACAGAGACATGCACTCGAGCGGATGCGCCCCTTGTGCCGGCACGTTGCCCAGGCCAGTCAAGCAGAGCTTCATTACAGCTGAGTTGAACATTTCGCACGACTCTCTTATATACATCTTTTCAGCCTGGAATCACATGTGGGCCCACATCTCTACTGAGTCTACTGACCAAGTGGCGGCTGACATTCGCAGTTGACATGTCAGCTGATTGCCTCCAAGACCTGGTGTGAAGGGAAAATCTCCAGCAGTGCAGTCGCCTGGGCAAACAGTGCTGAAACTTTTACCAATGTGTCTGTGTGTGTATGCTGGAAGGGGGTATTGAAGTGATGAAAATGCACTGCAAAAGAAAAGCCATGTTTTTTTCACAGCGTCGCTTGGCACAGTGCAAAACATGAAAGGAATGAAGATCAAGGTGATCAAATCAAACTTGAATCCACGTTTAGCAGGATGGCATACCTTGATGTTACTATCATTACTATCAAGGTAACCATCAAGGTATATTTATGCCGTATATTTGGTGAACACAGCCCCTCTTGAGACTTGAGACCATGACAATCTCCGCCTCAGCTACTGTGGAGTCTCAGGACCAAACGATGCACTTGAAGAGCACCAGATGATCGCCCTCAGCGAATCTATGGATTACACATGGAAGGTTCCTTAACTCACACCAGCAAAGGGGGATGACACTCACAAGTCCATGATTTTCTCAACCCAAAATCGGGATATCATCTGCACTCTAACCACGAAAACAAGGAACCAGAAGAAACCAGGCATGCCAGGCACGGAACATACGTAACTGGCAAATCAACTGGATATGCAGCAACTTTCTGCGGGATGAAATGAAAGGATGCACAGGTCCACAGGTGGCAGGATGCCAGTCACTATAAAGATCAAGTAACATCAGTGTGAAAAGTATCAAAAAAGTGTGAAAAGTGTTGGTTTGGGATCCTTTTACACTTTTCAATCAGTGTAATTCTGGACCAGTTTAGGGACAATCCAAGGGTGAGTTGGGGTGTCATCAACGGGTCTCCATCCCAATTATTTGCGTTGGTGGGAACATTCCTGTTTTCTTTGTTGCTAAAGTTTTTCCCCACAGCAACTGTTGGGTTTTAATCTCTGGGACTGGCTGGAACCCTGCAACCTGCTGTTGGGCTGTGGGGTTGCAAAGTTGGGTAAATTTAGATTTGATTTTGACTGTCAGGTTTAGACAGTATTGGATGATCTTGACAGCTACATGGATGGCATCTCAAAATCACAATGCCATGTTCGTCATTCTCTTTCGTGGTTGGAGGCTCTCCGCGGGCTTTAGCAAGTTAAAGCAGATTTTTGGAATCGCTCTTGCAGCAATCACCATTAGAACGCATCAGGATTGGATATAAGTTGATGATCATAGTTGGCAAATACTGTGGGAATTATCCTGTATGGACTTGGGTCTCGTAATAGCTGACCACGTTGCCTGCTGAGTCCCACACATCTTGCCCTTGCACTGCGGTGCGCAAATGATCATCCGACCTGTGTGGTGAAACTAAGGAACTCTAACACAGAGGTTTCGAATGCTTCTTGATATATGAGGTGGAACTCCAACATGGGTTCTTACGCAAAAAAACTGTCTTTTGGACCAGTTCCTTTCAATCAAGTAGTGAAAGAGGCCTAGGGCCGAGAAGCGCCTCTTTTTCTTTGTCAATTGTTGGAATGCTCCAAGGCAAAATAGACATAGATCGCAAATCATTTGTAGTTGATAGGGTCCAGAACAGAAAAAGGAAACATCTTTGGCCGAAACAAAAAGGCACCAATCAGAAACCAAAGTCTGCCTGGAGCCAAAGAGGTCCAAGTCCAGGAAGAAGGGATAAAACCTTCAGCAGCGACGGGACACAAAAACCGATTCCAAATGCTGAATTGTTATGATGTCACCGCAGCATGTAGCGGCAGGAATACAATTTTGTTACAAGAGAGACACCTTTATGCGTGTTGTTTTGTTACAAAGCATCACTTTTAGCAAACTTGTGTGTCATTGTTGCCATTTGGACAAAAGCCATTAGCTCCACATCAGCAAAGAACGCTCAACCACAACATTGGAATGCAACTGCCTAAAAATCACGGTATCCCGCAACTAGTGTAATTATGAATTCCTCAACCGCCACAGGTCAAGTGACCAAGAAATTCAGTGTGAATCTGCGGATTGCTGAATGATAGTGCCGCCCAGAACACTTCATGATTGCTGATGCCAGAGAAAATGCTCGTCCATCCCATAAACCCGTCGAGTTCCCGAACGACGGTTGCCGCGCCAACAAGACCAAAGGACGGCGTTGGTAGTACCTCCATGTTTTTCTTTTTCTGTCATTGAGACAAATGCTGGTGTGGGAATACCACTAATGAATCTGCGGCGAGCATTAGCAAATACCAGCATTGTGAAAGCGAAAGATAAACTGCCAGAAATCAATGCAAGCAGCAAAAACTCTGGACAAATGCAATGCCACATGTGGCTGTCCCTGCAAACAAAACTGGCTGAATCAAACCACGACGCTAACAGTGACCATTTGCGTCCAAATGTAATGGATGCTCGAAAGACTTTAAAGAATGGGCTCTTTGAAAATCAAGCAGGAAACGTTCGACAAATAAGATGCCTTTCTTGTGACTGGCTATTATGACTAGAGTATCTTGAGAAATGAATATCGGCTGATAAAATTTCAATCCGCCAAGAATGGGGCCAGTGTATCAAAACCCAAAAAATGAAGCGGCCTTGGCTTTTCAATGTCCCGGAAGATTCACCGTTGTAATAAATGTTTGAACAATCTGACAGCAAAAAAACGAGGCGGTCCGCCTCGCACAAGGTTTGCTTGCTGGCAACCTTCTAGGGTGGTTCCAGATGTCATTCTGGAGGTTCGGTGCGGGTTTCCATTGTGCACGAGACAGCTTCAGTCCCGTAGGCATCCATCGGCTGATGTCATGCTTTCCTACCACCTTTGCTGTTGGAGATACTACCTGGGCTTATGTTTTTTCTTGTAGGGTACCTAACGGAATGACCTGGCCGGAAAAACCTTGATCCTACAGCGCCTTTGTATGGAATCATGCCGGAACGGTTCTGTATCCGGAAAAAAAAATTGTTGAAGGGATCATCCGGCCCTCTTTTCTAGCAACACCTTGACCTTGCCCAAAGCATTGTCGTTATTGCTAGAAGCGATGATTAGTTCATTCCCATCATTCCCATCCATGGGAGGAGACACGCCTGTGAGGCCTATTTGTGCGATCTTCTGCATGGTTGGCAGGCCAATTGCACCATTAATGAAAGGCGGGGTGGTTGAGATGGCAGAATCACAAATCGAAATCCCTCGCGATGGTCAGTTCATCGGGATGTAACTACCTATGATCGTGAAGAATACCTGGTTGGTCAACACCGCCCACTGCCAACCCGTACGGCCCATGGTACATCTCAATAATGTGCTGGTACAACTCCTCCCGCTGTAGGTCACCCTGTGAAGCGAGCAGTGGGAAGTATTGGTGAAGTGGTGGAATCGATCTCGAAAGTCTGGCAGATTCTGGTTTGACCAACATCTTGGATGGAAACCCAAGTTGAAGGGAAACCATGTCTGTAACTTAGGTCGTTGGGCATGGAGCGGGCCCAATGTCCCAGAACAAGAGACTGCCCAAACGTCAATTGATTTTCTTCTGCCATCTTTCCAAGTCAGTTCTCCATTGCGGCCTGCGGTCGGTAAGCTCGATCATGAGGTCCCTCTGGTGGCGTGTACCTCTTGGTGCTTGGTGCTACAGGTAATGGGGCAGTGAAGCAGAGGGAATTGCAAACCCCCACCAACATCTGGATGCATCCGCGTAGGTGGAACCATGGAAAGCATAAAGTCAAAGCTTTGTGTTTTCCCTAAAAATGTTATACCTCTTGGTGATCAGCTGATTCAATTGACCAACTTGTCATCGCAACTGATGATTTCAGACATGTATCTTGTTGGAAACCATGCCCCCATCCTGCCATAGACTTTTCCAGGAACGCACTGAAATTGAAACTCAGCCCCTTGGATGATGCCAGTGGCACCAACAGCCCTAGTGGTCACCATCCCTTGAAAATCTCTGTGGTGTACTCTGCTCGGTCCGCTTCACCTAGGTGGGCTTGTCAAGCGGTTTTTTGAAGACTATGTCGGAAAGGGGTTTGAAGCGTCTGGAATTTCCATTAAAAACTGGAATGTCGCTGACTGCTGACCTTTCTGTCCTTTCTGCTGGGGCTCAAGAAAGGTTTTGGTCTCCATACTTGAAGGTGTTGCCAAATAGTTGAGCTTTCTTAATGAAAATGAACAACCCGGATGGCTCTGTTGGGCCCCAATTGTTTAGAACATGCCTGGCGATGCCTGGTACTGGACACGCTCTTTCCTTGGATATGTTACACTATTGTGGTATTGCGATGGCAAATTGCAAATTACATACATCAACTTGCATCAACAAACATCGTAACTACATCCAAGTGGAGGATTTCCAACCTGCCATGCTTTGAGTCTTCCCCGACTTGGCGCAGCTCTGGCCGCCAGGAACCATCTGGACCAGAGTGGTTGGCATAGCTCAATCGTGATTCAGTAAATTTGGGAGGAAAACGCCAAATCTGGTAGTTCCTATCTCGAAAATACGCTGGTGGCTAGGTGGCTAAGTGGCGTATAGAAAGTGTCCTCTTCCTCTTCGTTCCTAATTTCATGTCAAAATGGTTGCAAGTGGTATCCCGTTGCTAAAAACTTGGAAGCCAGTGGTCAAAATAGTTCATCCAATGGTTCTGCCAATGGTTCCTTGTTTCAGCTCATGAAAATCCCAGTCCCAGGCTTTGTGCCAACCGATTCCACAACTGGCACCTGCGCACCGCAGCACGCGCAAGCTGGGCATCTGGGAGCTCGGCGACAAAAGTACTGCTAGCACCAACACCAACACGTCAGCAAAAAAAACAAAAAAACACTTCATCACAAGCTAGACTATGGGTGTTACCGATTTACTCCAGTGGTGAATGCTGTAATCAAGCTTTCCTTCACCCCACAAATCCACGGGTAAATGCAAAGGTTGTTTCAGACCTTGGACATTTGAATGATTGTGAGCGATCCAAATGATGAAGTACAGACTGGCCACCGATCGTTAAATTACCAGCTAGCTTCGCTGCAGAGTGTCGACAATCTTTTGACCATAGCATTTATGTCGGTGCAGGTTCGGGCTGCAGCGACACCTCGTGGATTTGGCACACAAATTTATATCCAGTGTACACCATTCATGATCATTCAGCATAGTTTGGAGTGGGACCATCGGGTTTCCAAAAAAAATGGAAAAGTTCTGCGCGACCTGGATCTTTTGGTCTTTCCGGACCTACAGGTGGAATTGCCATGGCGAGCGCCGCCGATAAAGCCATTGATGCTGGCCTCCAATGCCATGGTAAAAAAAGGACACATTTTCAAGTTGAGGCTGAACACCACTGGACAGTGCTGACCAGCAAAACTGTGTAGTCCGAGAATGGCTGACATGAATAGAACATGTGCATTAATTGCGGGCTGGCCTTACATCAATGCCTGGTGTTTGCTGGTTTGGGGTTGTTTTTTCATGCTATTAGCACTACGATTTATCATCCGTCCGCTTTTTATAGCATTTTGAAACTAAGACTTTTCGTTTATATCGGGGGCGCAGCATTTTAAAATCAACATCATGTTTGCAACTCTTTGCAGCCATGGGATGCTCAAACCCTTTGTTAGCATCCAATTTTGTGGTATTTGAAAATAGTTTTCATTTGTACTTGAAGCATTTTTGAGACTAGTGCCTTGTCATCTTTACGGCATTTGCAGCATTTTGTATTACTTTGAACTACAAGGTTTGCACAAAGCACGTCCCAGTAGTGAACTACACAGCTTGCCCAAAGTACGTCCCAATACATCTTTGTACTACAAAGCTTGTACAAAGGACTCCCCAATACCTTGCTACAGCTAGGATTTATCATTTTCCATTTGCATTCATTCGCACCGCCCTTGCAACACTTTGAAGCTATGTTTTCTTCCTCATGTGCACAGTGTTGGCAATGGCGCTATCTGGACCCTACTATTTCTCATGTGTAGCTACTTGCAGTCAAATTGTTCTTGTTGCTGCTAGCAAATATTGATTGACAGCATATCTGCACACTTTTTGCCCAATGATATGTCCTTCCTGGTCCTTGCAAATCGTCTGCTATCGCTGTTGCGGCTGTTGACAAACGCCAAAAGCACAAAAAAACAAGAAACCAAAATAGAACCCATCCAAAGACGAAGAAACACAAAAATAAAACACAAATAAACACCCATGCAGAGGTGGATATTTGAGTTTGGGCTGATATATGCGGTGAGATCTCTGACAGTTGGAGAGAGAAGCAAGAGAGGGAGGAACCAAAAAGAAGGGATCGAAGAGGCCGGAAGAGAAGAAGCACAACTGACATAAAATCTAATCTAGAGACCTTTGTCTTGCGAGGAGGATAACTATAAAAGAACAAAAAATTGCCCTGTATGCTTTCTTTGTATTCTTCAACCTCACTGAAAATACAGGCTATTTGGGATGATTTTACCCGTGCAGCAGCAACCAATCGCCTTGAAATCTATCACTTGAGAATATATTTGAGCTAGCACTAGAATCACTAGAATCACTAGAACCTGCCCTCGTTTCTCCACAAATTCCTCGAGCGCCTTTGGCTCGAGCCTTCAGTTAAGGCTGATCGCAGGTGCACCAGCGCAGCTGCAAGGCATTTCAGACCTGAGCTAGCTGTCCCTGCTGAGGTTGGGGGTGGGCCATTTGCATCTTGACCAAATGCACCAAACTAATCCAAAGATTATCCAGCTCCGGCTTTGGCGCCTGAGATCTATTGTTTCCTGGTGACCCTGCCACCCTCTTGCTACTCAACATGTACCCCTTCGACCTCTTTATCGGTTTATTTTTCAATCCCACTCCTTGACTCCTGGACTACAGTGAACCCATCGTTTCCAAATAAGGGTTGCAAGGAACCATGGATCCCAGTTGTGAGGTTGCCAACACCTCACTTACCTTATCCTCGCGCAGTCTTCATCAGCCTTCAATATTCCTATTGCAGGATCCTTTTCTTCAGCTTTTCGAGTCATTCTAGTAGGTTGCCACAAAAATGTCCATCTGGATCTTCTGGTATCTTCATTCAT
The DNA here is from genome assembly GCA_947184155.2 of Cladocopium goreaui. Lineage (NCBI taxonomy): Eukaryota > Dinophyceae > Suessiales > Symbiodiniaceae > Cladocopium > Cladocopium goreaui. The sequence goes on from CAMXCT020003465.1 coordinate 22,869, forward strand.
GAACATCTTACGGCTCTTCATCCTTCTTTTTCCGTTCTTCAGCTCCCACGCCTGCAGTTACTCGTTCTTCTCTAATGCAAATGTTTGAAACGCATGCCTGTTGAGTCAAGAATATGGGAGGAGGAAACACCAACTGACAAAGTTTTCATGAATAAAATACATCCTTCCAACACGCCCAGAAACACAAAAAAATAGAGTCTGAGTCATTGTAGCATCAATTGCGTGTGCCAATGCACTTAACAGTTGCTGCCCCCAATGCATAGCAAATGCTCACCAGGTCATTGCCAGGTCAACTGTAAACTCCATAGACGGAGCCCTATACCTTGCCCCATACCCTTCAGCAAGAGACCGTTTCGCCAGGGTATCCTCTGCACCTCAAGCTTGGCACGTCGGCAGAGAAGCTGGAGAAACTAATATGCAAATTTGTGGTGCTGCTCCAAATGTCGATGAAAGAAACAAAACGATAGGCCCCAATCATTCTGGGATCTTTACACAGTTTCAATCCAAAGTATGAAGATTCAGGAGGCTCACTCGACATAAATTTTGTAACTGAGTGAAGCACGCTCTGTTGTGGTGGATGCAAGTAACCAGCAAACCTGAAGCGTTTTCGGGAAAGTCACCAACAATCTGCAACTTAACCTCTGACACTTAACCTTGTTCCATTTTTGCCGTGAGGAATTGATGAGCATCCCACCATTCCCTAATGCGGACGCAGTATGTATTGAAGACATACCATCCGTACCATGCAGGTATCTTGTGCATCTCTCTCTCTCGAGCTGCCCTGATGAACACCTTGTTCCAAAGCGGGCTTGACTCTGAGGTGCCCAGCAGCTGGTGGCAAAGGAAGCCCGACCTCATTTGGAGAATTGGATGATATGGATGAAATGGATGAATTGGTATATGGGAAATGTAAGGAAATATCAGTGTTGAACTTGTGGTAGATCCTCTACAAGTAGTCGAAACCTCATCAACCACCTTGCGGAACCTTTGCAATTTCCCCTTGATCACTTCAACACAGGATACTTAACTTCAGGCGGCATCTTGGAATGATCGAAGCATGCAGAAGCCAAGGGGATGTCACTTTCCTCACTGCAGTTTTTTTTGGTGTTTGTGTGTGTGTCAGCCCAGCATTGCGAGAGCCGAGACTTCAAACCGATTTTCGGGCAGCACCTTTCATGAACCGTGGCAGCACTGGTGCTCAATATACGACCTGGGCATCCCCACAAGTTTCCTTTCCTGGAAGGCTGACACAATAAGCGTCGTCATTTTCCCTGAAGTTTTTTACCCATAGAGTCTTTGGATGGTATTGACGATAAGAATAAAGTGTTAAGGTTTTCCTCAGAGATGTTTTTTCTATGAAAGATCAAGTCTGAGACTCCTCCTGTCCCATCTGGCCCTGGTAAGCTTTTAAGATGTCCCACCTTACCAGTCCAAGAGGCTTCAAACAACTCCATTCCTTCTTTTAACTGGCTAAAACAATAGAGAAACGCTGGCAAAAAATTTTGGCCGATGAAACACGCAAACTGAATGATGCCATAGGTACTGAATAACAACGACCTGTTTCAGGGAAAAAATGTGTTTCTGAAAAAGGTTCGTTCCCTGCATCAGTTTCACATTTGCCAAATCCCCATTTCCAAAGAATAGTTTCTCCTTTGCTACAAATGCAAGAGGAAAAGAAGAAAAAAAATGTTTAAAGGGAAAGGAAAGGCAAAAACAAAATTGAAAGAAAACAACGCAACGCAATAGTTGCAATACAAATGAATTAATTCCTGAAACCAAAGGGTCCCGTCCAGCATCCGTCAGGAATGCGTAAAACCCTTTACTCTTTACTCCGACTCCACGCCCGTTTCTTCTGCGAAATAGGTTTTTGTGCTTTTCCCCTCATCAGGAGGGTAGAGGGTGTACCCACCAATCGGCATCCAACATGTACGAAACAAAAGTTTAATCCTAAAACAATTGGTGTAACTGTTCACCCCTAGCCAGACACCAAGGCTCTTTGAGCACGAACACACTGGCAGAAAGGCCAGCAAGAGAAGTTTCAGGCACTCCTCACACCAACGGCGAGCCGAGGTGACCAGACTTGAAGAGGCTCAGGGGCCAATGACTTGGAGTGGATACTCAGAAGTATCACGTTGAAATCAATGTTGATCGTTACACGTGGGTCCCCAAATGCCGATCAAAACATTTTTAGGGGCCCAATAACACTGCAAAAAATCCCGGGCAAACGGCTGCATCCCCCGAGGCCTGATGAAGGCGCCGCCAAGGACGAATCCACTGAGCCGCGGACATGGCCTAAGCGCAGAACGCATCGCAGTGGCTGGGTGAAAGGAAACACATCTGCGAAACACATCGAAGAACTGAGCATTTTTGGATGTAAAGGGCCAGACCCGGGGAACCAAGAAAGCAAATAACACAGGCACTGCACCAAGCAAGTGGGAAACCACGTTTACGGTTGGAGAAGTAACAGACAACGGCCCAAAACATGAAGAAAATCATATAGACAAAACCCAGCACAAAAAAACGGAGAAATTAGCCAACAAAAAACACACAGTCAGACAAACAAAACAAGTAATTAGAAAAGTCGGAGTAACAAACCAGCAAAAAAGGCAGAAAACTCCCAGTTAGCTCTATATGCCAAGTCACCACAAGGGAGACCTGCAGCAATCCCAACTCATGAAGCCTTAGATGACGAAGCACTTTGATGTTGTGAGAAAAATTGGTTTGTGGGTGATTTCCAAATTTTCGTGAACAAATTTACACCAATATCCTTGAAACTGTTGATGAATTCGGCCTGTATTAATAGTGTCTACCAGCACTACCGCACAAGGCGGTGACGGAAGTTTCAAAGATAGGAAACCGATAGGGGAGGGAGTTGTTGTGATGCATGGATGGCAGAGCGAACCCACATGAAGCGACACGTGGCTGAGGGTTTGAGTTTCTCATTCTATCTCTTTGCTTCCTGCTCGTCTTTTCCAAGTTACCTATCCGTCTATCTTGCTATCTTTCTATCTGACTATTGACTATCTGTCTCTTTGTCCCTCTGTCTATCTATCTGTCCTTCCGTTCATCTATCCATCTCTCGACCTGTCCATTTATCCATCTATCCATCTATCCATCTATCCATCTATCCATCTATCCATCCATCCATCCATCCATCTATCTATCTATCTATCTGACAATCTGCCTATCCATCCATCTATCTATCTGTCTGTCTGTCTATCTGTCTGTCTGTCTGTCTGGCTGTCTGCCTGCCTATCTAGCCATCTGACTGTTTATTTATCAACTTATCAATCAATCTATCCGCTTGTCTGTCATCTAATTAGCAATCTGACTGTTTGACTATTTGACCACCTGACCACCTATCCATCTATCTATCTGTATGTCCATCAGAAAATCTATCTATCTATCTATCTATCTGTCTATCTATCTATCTATCTGTCAATCTGTCTATCTATCTATCTATCTGTCTATCTGTCAATCTGTCTATCTATCTATCTATCTACCCACCAATCTTTCTCTACCTAGCTAGCTAGCACCAATCTTTCTCTACCTAGCTAGCTTGCTGGCTAGCGATCTATCTGTCTATCTGTCTAACTACCTATCTATCTAATCTCATCTCATCTCATCTCATCTCATCTAATCCAATGTAACCTATATAACCTAATCTATCTATCGATCTATCTATCTATCGATCGATCGATCTGTCTATTTATTTGTCTATCTATCTATCTACCTACCTACCTACCTATCTATCTATCTATCTATCGGTTTATCTGACTATCTATCTATCTATCCAACCATCCATCCATCCATCCATCGATCTATCTGTCTGTCTGTCTATCTACCTATCCAATCTAATCTAATCAATTCAAATTTAATCTAATAAAATCTAACCTAAATCGAATCTAATCTAACTTAATCCAATCTAATCTATCTATCTCGTATATGTATATGTATATGTATATGTAAAAAGTGCCACTCAACAAAGCTGCAGATCACTGTCCAGCTGATTCTGTGAGAGAAAATGTATATGTATATCAATATCTATATGTATATGTCTATGTCTATGTCTATGTATATGTATATGTACATGCCAGTGTATGCGTATATGTATATGAAAATATGTTTATGTTTGTTTAATGTGTGTATGTGGATATGTGGATACGTGTAGATGTGTATATGTGTATACGTGTGCATGTGCATGTGCATGTGCATGTGCATGTGCATGTGTATGTGTATGTGTATGTGTATGTGTATGTGTATGTATGTGTATGTGTATGTGTATGTGTATGTGTATGTGTATGTGTGTCTATGAAATATGTGTACGTGTGTATATGTGCACATGTGTATATGCGTATGCATGCATATGTGTATATGTGTATATGTGTATATGTGTGTATGTGTATATGTGTATATGTGTATATGTGTATATGTGTATATGTGTATATGTGTATATGTGTGTATGTGTGTATGCGTGTATGTGTGTATGTGTATGTGTATGTGTGTGTATGTGTAAATGTGTATATTTGTGCTAATGTCAAAATGTTCGTAAACGCAACATAGCAAGGCCTCTTTGCTCGTTGACGGCACGAAAAAACAATCCAATTGGCAACAGTTTTTGCCCTGTGATCCTGCAATACAAATTTGAGGCCAAAGCATGGCTGCAGCCGCACTGGCTCAAGACAGCACGGCTCGCTCACACCCCACGCTGTGCCGCGCGCAGCCCAATTAAGACGTACCACGTTATACAAATCACAAATCACAAATCCAACACGGCCAAACTTGTAAGCCGATATCAAACAATTGGTTCTGTTGAGTATCACCATGTTGCTTCGTCTTTGCTGCAGAAATAATGGTCCTGTCAAAACTAGAAAACAATTGTAGCGCTGAAAACGGCAACGGGTGGAATCTTCCAAGTATGCGAAGAATGGACGTGCCTTGCAAACCGATTTTTGCCGCAGGTGGGTCGAAGAAAAATGTTCTGTGCCTAAATACATTGCATTTTCGAATTTGCACATTCCTTGTTGGTGTGCCAGCGAGGGTCGTCGCGCAATTGCAACATGGTATGCTTACGTCTGCACTTGCGGGATCCATCTCACCCTCGGCCCTTGCAAACATGAGTCGCGTTTCAATGGAAATAGTGGTGGCTGAACGTGGTTTCGTTCAATGGCTGCCAAGCAGGCTAATTGCATGCGTGCACATGATGATTGTAACTTTTGCAAACATACTCATACTTGGTAGTACCGTTGGTACTACTGTCCTTGCTTGTTGTATTACGATCCTTCATACCATGTTTTGCATTTATTTCCCGCAGCAACACGCATGATGTACACCAAAATATGCGTCTGCACCCTTGCTGCCCTACATGTTTGTGATGATGGGAACGCGTGCGCTGTTTGCATTAAAAGTATTGGTTGTATCCTACAAGTAACCTTCTTCGGGTTTACACCACCATTCAATTTTTTTCGTTTGTCTTCCATGATGTCTCCCAGTTCGTTTCCCCATTGTGCGTCCCACCTTCTCCCTCGCCTTCTCTGCCATTGTGTTTGTCCCCACTTGTCTCCCACCGTGTCTACCGCATTGTGGCCGGTTTTCTCCCAGCTTGTCAATGTTTGTCACACACCTTGTTTACCACTGTGTTTTCCTCCTTTGCCCCGCTGCCTCTCCCAATCTGTTCCCCACGGTTTCCGCCACTGTCTCCCCCACGTTGTCTTCCGCCTTGCCTCCCACCTTGTCTTCCAAGTCGTCTCCCATTGTGTCCCCCACTTTGTCTTGTCTCCCACTCTGTCGCATGCCCTCCACTGTTTTTTTTTACTTTGCACCCCACTGCGTCTCCCACTTTGTCGTCCACCTCCCACTGTGTCCGTCACTTCTCTTCCACGTTCCCACAATATTTTGCGTCGCTGTCCCATTTTGTGTTCCGCGTTGTCTCCTATTGGGTGGCCTTCTTTGTCTTCGCTGTCTCCCAGCATGTCTCCGACTTTGTCGTTCACTTTGTGCCCCACTTATCTCCCAATTTATCTCCCTCTGTCTCCCCCGCTGTCTCTCCCACTTTGTCTAGCATATGGTTTTCCACTTTGTGTCCCACTGCGCCTCCCAATTTGTCGCCCTGTATCTTCCACATTGTCTCCCGCCTTGTGCCATTTTGTTAGCCGCCCCTGCGTCTCCCAATTCTCGTCCACCTTGTTTCTTACTTGTCTAGCCATGTGTCCCTTTATCTCCCCAAGTGTGTTTCCCACTTTGTCTTCCACCTCGTGTGCACCGTGGTTTTCACTGTCTCTCCCACCTTGTCTCCCAATGTGTCAAATTCTGTCTTCCAGCTGGCTCCAGTTTTTTGAAGTTCGGGGCGGTATCCGGATTTTTTTCCAGATGCATGCGCAATGTTTCAGTCAGGTCCCGGAGTTGCGGGAACCTTGGAACCTTGTCTCCCAGCTGTCTCCCCATTTGTTTTGCGACTGTTTTCCACATGTGGTTCCCAGATGTTGTCGCCCTGCTATCCCACATGTAGTCCCCCAATTGCCTCCTGGATGTTTCCCAGTTGTTCCCCAAATGTTTTCCAAATCCAGCTCCAAATTGTCACTCAATTGTTTGCCAATTGTCTTCCACAATTTCCAGCTCTCTCCCAGAATCAGTGTATGTTTCCAACTGTTTCCCAATTATGTCGCAGTTTTTTCCGCTTGTCACCAGTCTGTTTCCCACTTTTCTCCCATTTGTCTTTCAGATGTTGTCTCCCGCTCGTCGTCCATGGTCTAGCATCTTGCAAGTGTAGTTTTCCAATTGTATCCCAATTTTGTCTCAGTGTTCCAGGTATGGTTCCCCAATTGTCGCCCATTTGTCTTCCAATTGTCTTGCCCACCTTCGGTTCAACCTCTGGGGAGAATGGTGCGTTGTTTCCTGGCCTTAAAAACCGGAACCGAAACCTGGGATCCACCCTGGAAAATTGGAACTTGGGTTGAAAAATTTGGTTAGTGTTGTGATGTGTTCCTTTACGCGTTTGTTCTCTTTCATGTGTACATGTCTGTTCCAATAAGAGTTTGTTTTTTTTTGACAAGGCATCGGAGTAACGGCATTACGCAAAGATACTGTTGGATTTGAAAGGCACACACGCTGTCAAATTGTGTTTTGCTGTGACACTGATTTGTGAGACGGCGCTTGTTTGTACTGCGTTGTGGGCCCTGAAAGTGAATGCGACCCAACGTGGGCTGGATGGGAAAGACTTGACTAGTCACATACGATGAGACGAATGAAACACTCCGAGTCCTGAATGTTATATTTTTGTTCCTTGTAAGACCACTATTGAGATAAATGATGTTTTAATTTGTCTTCCACGATAGCGTGTGTTCCCAATGTTTGGCCTGCCTTGCTACAATCAAAAAATCCAATTCATGTTTAGGCGCATAATTCCCAGATCGAACCTGACAAACACAAGAGGGAAACTATCGAAACGATGGGATGATGATAATTTGGCAATTGCAATTTTTTCTCCAAGCGACATCATAGGTTGACCTTTCCAAAAAGTCAGTGAATCCGGTGCCCACACACACAAACACCGATTGCTGCAAGTCCCAATGCTACGGTTTTCACATCCTCCATCGACCGGTGTCTTACACTCCCCAATTCATGGTCGCAACAAACCACCTCTCGCCTTTTTCGTCGTTCGCCCGTTCAACTGCTAGTTTGTGGTGATGGTCAGTGGCAAGATGGTGGTTTCATGTGATTGTGAACGTCCGTCCGAAACCGTTTTTTTTTCAGAATTTGTGCGGCAAAGTTTCGTTTGTTTAAGTTTACTGAGTTTACTGTATGGTGATGATTCAGGTCACTGTTTTTCGCACTTTGGAAGAGGGAATCAACAACGAAGGGTTCCCCCAAAAAAAATATTGCCGTGGTACACAAAATGATAAACACCGTGCACCGCATCTGGTCCAAAAGAAACCCAAACACCTCAACTCCACCATTCGAGATTACATGGGATGTTTTCCTCAAAGTTTTGAAAGGGATTGTGTTTTCAGCCCGCAGCAGTTCCGAAGCCTTTCCTTTCCGTTTGGTGATGTACCAACGCATAATCTTACAAAACCCCAAACAATGAGTGAATTGAAAACGGTAGTTTTGACAATCGCCAGCCTCAATAAGCCGCCAAGGGGTTGTTTTGCCAAATTTGACAAACATGCTAGGAACGAATGATAGGTCTAGTTGCACGCTTACAACGCCAGGAGGGCCAATCACAGTATTGATCAACGATTCCACATGGTCCAAACACAACAAGTTTATCATGAAAAACATGGCATGTGATAAAATTGGCAATTGCCGATGACTTGACTAATCAATATGGTTTGTTCCAACCCCTTATGGGTTCAAAGACTTGCTTTGGTTGTTTTCATCCAACAATCCACAAGCAACATATCCAGCCGCGGATTGGTACGGCGTAACCTTTCTCCATTGCAGCAGCTGGGGCAATTTCGTGTAACCAATGTAATTTTTTATGAGTGGAGAGCGCGTTCACAAACATGTTTGAAAACAACCCGCATCAATTATTGGACAAATCATCGGCGCGCACAATATTTGCGTTTTGCCGCACTCGTTTGCCATTGCCAATTTGGCCGCGGATTGTTCGGTGATTCGTGTGCTTTGTTGGGGCCCAAACAATTAGCTGTCCTAAATTCGGCAGAACCAGATGGACAGCAATGGCACGATAACGGCAATGAAATTTCCAACAGCAAATCAAAAAAAATACAAATATAAAAACATCAACAATTGAAACAACAACATTACAGCAACAACAATGACGATAATGATAACAATAATTAGATACAACAAAGGCAACAATAATGCTAACAAGACACATATTTAAGTTTCATTTTGTGGACCCTCGCACTGGAGCAAACATACACTTTTTCAACTGGGGTTGGCGTGTCTGGGCGCATCGCCAGGCTGAGGGCTTGGCCATGCCCCCAACCCCCTATGTGGTATAGGGTGGCTGAGGGCGGGGCGTGAAAAATTCAAAGAGAAAACAAAGAAGTGCTGGACATGTCTAGGAAGTTGACAAGCAAGCACCTGTGCAAATGACCAGTGTCATGTGTGAGGTTTCCAATCTTCCTTCAAGCCAAATGCTCGGTTGATTTTCATTCACATTCAATCACCACAACCTGCAACTTAGATCGCATACCGTTGGATTGCTTTCCTAAGTTTCATGTTGTCGACCGTCACACTGGAGCAAGCATACACTTTTTCAACTGGGGTTGGCGTGTCGGGGCGCATCGCCTCCCCCGTTCACAGCAGTTTTTTCCCGCTGCAAGGCGTTTTTTTCCTGCTGCCAAACGTGTTTTTTTCCGCTCCGATGTTTTTTTCCTGCTGCGAACCTGTGTTTTTCGCTCTCTGCGCGAAGACAAGGAGCTATAGAGAACGTAGAGTCATACACTGGGCGTTCGCCACTTGTAAGCTGGATAGCGCATGGACAAATAGGTGACAAAGGCGACCAAACATTGAAACAACCGTCCGCGAATGAAAAGTTGAAACGTGCAGTGGTGGACGCAGCGACATGTTTCAACGGTAGTGGATACAAGCGAGAACGGCAAAAAGAAGAAGAAAAAGCAGAAGAACGACAACAACCACAAGAACAACAACACAACAAGAACAACCACCACCACCACCTCCACCACTACAACCTCCACCATCACCACCATTACCACTACCACCACCCGCAGCAGCATGGGCAGCATGGACAATATGTGCAGCATGAGGAGCATGGGGAGCAGCACGTGCCATGGAACGCATACAATGACTTTCCTCCGGGCTGCCCCTGTCACCGGACAACGATGACAACCATGACGACGACAAGGACGACGACGACGACGACGACGACGACAACCACGACCACAACCACAACCACAACCACAACCACAACCACAACCACAACAACAACAACAACAACAACAACAACAACAACAACACCAACAACACCCACAACACCCACAACAACCACAACAACAACACAACAACCACAACAACCACAACCACCACAACACAACAACCACAACACACCACAACCACCACAACCACAACCACAACCACAACAACCACAACAACCACAACAACCACAACAACCACAACAACCACAACAACCACAACAACCACAACAACCACAACAACCACAACAACCACAACAACCACACAACCACAACAACCACAACAACCACAACAACCACAACAACCACAACAACCACAACAACCACAACAACCACAACAACCACAACAACCACAACAACCACAACCACCAAAACCACCACAACCACCACAACCACCACCACAACAACCACCACCACAACCACAACAACCACCACAACCACCACAACCACCACAACCACCACGACCACCACGACCACCAACACAACCGCAACAACCACAACAACCACAACAACCACAACAACCACAACAACCACAACAACCACAACAACAACAACAACCACAACCACAACCACAACCACAACAACAACAACAGCAAAAGCAACAGCAACAGCAACAACAACAACAACAACCACGACAGCCAAAAAAATAATTGAGTTGTCTCAAGTCTCTTGAGTTTCTTTGGGTCCCCTCAGTCGCCGTAAGTCACATTAAGTCTCTTAAGCCGCCTCAAGCTTCTTTAAGTTTCCTCGTGTCTCTCGAAGTCTCTGCAGGCTTGTTTTAATTTCACTAAGTTCCCTCAAATTTCCTTAAGCCTTCAGTCTCCGAAGTCGTTTCAGGTGCTCTGCTCTCCTTAAGTCTCCCCAAAAAAAAAATTAATTGCTTGAAGTCTCGGTGTTTCGGAAATGTCTGTAAGCCTCGAAATTGATCGAAATGGTAACTTTTTACTGGGGACAAGATTCTAGTCTAACATTGAAAAGCTAACAAATTTAAACATTAAGAAGCCAAATTTTACATTTTACAGACATAATTTTTGAATGTAGATTTCCGCAAGATTGAACATTGTCCTGGTCGTGCGCAAACTATCTGTCAGGTCAAGGCTTTGGAGTGGTCATAGATTTATCTTCCGTTGGTTCCTAGGGCGATGCTTTGGGTCGCTTTGTAACAGTGGGCCATACAGACAGCCGTGTGGAGGAGTTGGACAAAACGTTGAATGTTATTTTGAAAGCAGGTAAGCTGTCAAGGAAAGAAGCGGAGCGTTTGAGAGGCAGAATGCAATGGTTTGAGAGCTTCGCAAGTGGGCGAGTTGCTCAACAAGCGCTGCTGACGCTGAGCAAGATGACAACAGCTGGCCGTGTTTCTGAGATACTTTCAGAGCAAGAGCTTGTGGCTCTCAAAGTCTTAAGGAGAGAGTCATTTGTGCGCCTCCAACAAAGATTAGGACCACTAGCTTGGACACATGGTACGTTTTTTCAGATGGGGCTTTTGAGGGTGAGCTTGTTAAAGAAGGATACGATGCGAAAAAATACATGGGGTGAAAAAAACGCGTGTTTGCACCACCACCACCACAACCACCACAACCACCACAACCACCACAACCACCACAACCACCACAACCACCACAACAACCACAACAACCACAACAACCACAACAACCACAACAACAACAACAACAACAACAACAACCACGACAGCCAAAAAAATAATTGAGTTGTCTCAAGTCTCTTGAGTTTCTTTGGGTCCCCTCAGTCGCCGTAAGTCGCATTAAGTCTCTTAAGCCGCCTCAAGCTTCTTTAAGTTTCCTCGTGTCTCTCGAAGTCTCTGCAAGCTTGTTTTAATTTCACTAAGTTCCCTCAAATTTCCTTAAGCCTTCAGTCTCAAGTCGTTTCAGGTGCTCTGCTCTCCTTAAGTCTCCCAAAAAAACTGAAATTGCTTGAAGTGTCCTTATTTTGGAATGTCTGTAAGTCTGCACGTCAATTGCAATTTTTCGAGTGCTTCGAGTCCTCGAAATTGCAACTTTGCACTGCCAGGGCCAAGATTCTAACATTAAGCCAACAAATTGAACAGAAGCTAAATTTTAAATTTTACTTGGTTTTGCCATACCAATACCTGAGTTGATACAATGCTATCACCTCACCCTCATCGATAGTCACTGAACTGGACCGCCGATCACTTTCCTCTTTGCCTTTTTGGTGCGTGTTTTTTGTTTGGTTGTGTTTGTGTGTGTTCTGTTGCTTTTGGTGTTGTTTGGTTGTTTGCTGTGTTTCTGAATGGAATCGTGACGGCGGCTGGACTATGTACAGGTCCCATACCAGTTCACTTTTGTGGCCCAACCAATGGCGGCTATTTGTATGCATTAATTAGTTAATTTACCGGTTCTATGCAACATGCAGCTGGACGTGTTGAACGACCTAGCGAAAGCCAAGAGGCGTTGGACGGAAAAAAAGTATCCATTGTCAACCTCTCAGACTGGCCTGTAGAGTTCTGCGCTACTGTTCGTGTCTGCTGCACTGGTTGTTGTTGAAGTTCAGGAACTGTACGGTATAGAAGATCCATAACCCCTTGGGTTAGCACCATCTGTTGGCGCAGCATCTGTGCCATCACTGGGTCCACTGCTGTGACAGTGGTGGATGCCTGTGCTGGGCGCCCATGGCCAGTAAAACCAGAATCTAAAAACCCTAGTGGCATTCCAAATGTGGCAGCTGAGTTGCCACTCTGTCCACTGCTTTGCCAGGTTCCTGTGCTGCCACTGGAGTGGCTGCCTGGCAAAACAGCAGGACTGGAACCTGGTGAAAAATTGATCCATGGCGTAGTTGTTGCCCATGGGTCTCCAGGCCCTTGCAATGGGTTAACATCCATTCCCGATGCTTGCAATGGATCTGAACTTGAACTCAGTCCAGGTCCCAACACCAGAGGTGGGCCTTTTGGCCCTGCCATGTTGTACACAGGGGTCGTTCCTGTGCTCGGATGGCCCCCATTTCCATCCCTGCAGGCGCACTTGCAGAACCTCCTGGGTTCACAGTGCTGTCTGGTGACGTGCTTGGACTCATTGGCGCAGGTCCAGACATCTTCACAGGTTCAGATCTCTTAAGATCTCTTCTAAAACCTTCTCAACAGACCAGTGTCGATCTTTCACAGATCACAACAACCTCTCTTAGCGTCTGCCCCTCACCCTCAGGATCTCTGGGGCTCCGCTACTATGTGAAAACACGAAAGCGGCGTGGCAGAAGAGTCGTGCAGAGTAAAACGCAGTGACATTCAAACGTTCTCAAACTTCTCAAATTACTGGGGAGGCCCGTATTTGCGTGACTTTTTCGGGCCAAAAATAGACCCTTCTGAATGACAGGCAGAAGTAAAAGCCGTCCAAACGACCACCTCTTGGACTCCTGAGCTGGCACAAGTGCATGTGACAGGTCCGGCATCCCCTCTTCCCCCCGGAAACAGATGCTGCAAAGAATCATTATCTTATTTTTCTCAATCATTGTTTGGAGGGGTGCAGGGGAGGGTAAGGTTCTGAGCCCATGACGATTGACAGGGTCGATGAGGGCCGGTTCAGAAGGGAAGGATTTGAGGAGGAAGAAGGGGACACGTGGTTGCACAACCTTATTCTTCAAACACAAGCTGATGTGTGGAACACCTTTTGTTTGAAAGAGTCTGGTTGTGTTTTCTCTATTGGTGAGGGAAATGGTGATTTCTTTGTAGAGATGGGGCCGTGCTGCCTCACAATAGCGTGTAAACACTTGTAGGCTCTGATGGCAGCCTTACGCGCACTTGGGCCATCGTCAGCTCGGTTCTTGATCGCACTAGCAAGTATGTCTCTTACTTCTTCTTCTCGTGCTTTTGCTTGGTCAGCCCTCAGGGACGTGGGTGGAGAAGGTACGTTACCCCAGAAAGAACATGTATTATGATCGTTTCAGTCAATCCCGTTACTAATTAATAGTATAAATTCTGTGTTTTCTTTGTTTTGCTTCTTTTTCGGTGGCCATTCTCATAATGACACACAAGATGTCATCATGCATGTTATTCCCATAGCTGGTAGCGATCCCACTTCTCTGTGTTTTTGTTTGTTTTGGTTTGGTTGTGTTTGTGTGTTTTTTGTTTGCTTGGTTTCTTTTGTTTTTGGTTTGTGGTTTTTTCTTGCTGGGACAGCTCACTGGACTGACCAGTACTTTTGTGGCTATCGACAAGTAGACAGCCTTTGCATGATAATTACAATTCATCTTTTTGCTACAGTTGAACGTGTGTAACGACCTGGCGAAAGCCATGAAGGCGTTGGACGGAAAAAAATTAATTAATAGTATAAATTTAAAACGGGGATGGAGTAGGAATCTGCTTAGGAAAAGATGTGGGAAGGTGAAGTATTGAAGGCTTTCTTACTCCCCATCGTTTCGATATCGTGTCAATCACATTGGGTAGTTGAATTAAAACATAGCACGGAGTAGCGGAGCAGCGCGGAGTAGCAAAGAATTGGTGAATGTTGCCTGGGTGTTGCTGCATCGCAAATCGCCACATTGGAGGTAGGGAACGGAGACAGCTGATACCACATGTGCGCTTTCAGGTTCCATTTCTGGAGCCGGAGAGTCAATTGAAATCAGGATTCGCATGTGCGGGCCTCCTCTATGGCTTCCAGACATCCTGACATGGACTCTATCATGACTAGGATTTTGATGGCTCGCTCAGACTCTTCTAAAGACACCTTACCTGCCTGACAATCAGCTTGAAGTTCAACATCTTTGGAACCCTCTTTCTTGCGTCTGTGTTGAAAAACTAATCTGTCACGGTTGCATTCAAGGCACTGTGCGTTGAACGGCATGCCTCCACCGTGTCTTCAGAAATGATTTCAGGTGCCAAAAACGAACCCTCTGGACATGGCGAGGTGCTTTGCCAAATTTTCACACTTCCGAAAGTTGCATCTTTGCACCCTGATTTTCTCTATTTATTTTTTAGATGCAAAATAACAGAAATTGACCGCGCTGTCCATTCGAAGTGGTTAGACTGGAACCTTATCGCCACAATTTGGGCACGTTCCCCTGCCACCTACCTCACCTGCATCTACATCCATGCCATCAGCTCCATCTGCAATGGGCTGTGGAGACACCTCTTCCCTCGGAAGAACTGGTGGATCCAACTCTAGTGGAAAACTAGGTGGTAAGGCCTGTTCTGTACAAATTGTACAAATTGTACAAATTGTACAAATTGACGTTTTACCGCTTATGCTCATGTAAGGACCGAGCCACAGTGCGACATCGGCCACACTCGAGAAAAAAAAAATGTTCTGTCCTAGAAGGGTGTGCGTCGTCTTGACTGCACGCACTCCTGTCATGAGGCCAATGGCTTCTGTTCCAAAAAGTCCATCACCCAGTTCAGGGACACTGCACTCCAAATCTGATCCCTCTGGTCTGCATTCTGGCAAACCAGGTTCATGTGAACCCCAACCTTCCAAATCTTCTGTATTGGCAAGTGATAGAGAGTCAACTTTTTTCCGTCCAACGCCTTCATGGCTTCCGCCAGGTCGTTTAACACGCTCTATGGCATTGCAAAAACAGTAACTTCAAATTAACACTCGAGGCCGTCTATTGAGGGCCACAAAAGAGAACTGGTGAAGGACCTGTACACACCAATGAGCCGTGATCATCAACAACAAAACAAACAAAGCAAAAACAAACCACCAAAACAACACAAAAACAAAACCAAAACCTAACCCACAAAGGAATGACTGGCTACCAGTTCATTTGCAGATTCATGCAAGAGGTGACAACTTTGTGTCATCTCATCATGGCATGGCCGCAAACATGAAAAAGGGGAGAACACCGACAAACACAGGCCATACCCGCAGGTGAGAGAAGCAACACAGCACCATGCGGAAACCAGGGATCCCCCAGCCAGGATTCGCGAGCACAAGGCGCAAGCAGAAAGGTATAACGACTCACCAATAGTCACTTCGAAGCAAACAACGGCGACGCCGCGTCGAACGAGAGTGCTGAAAAAATAAAAAGCAAGACGGACAGTGAAACAAGAGCTACCCTGAGAAAGATCTAAGTGAAACGGACAGTGAAACACCACCGAATGCGCTCAGAGTCCGCTCAGTAGTGCTTTTCCGATCATCCAGCTCTTGGGTAATTTCTTGTGCTCGACCATGAGAGTACTTGTTTGTTGGGCAGGGTGCCAAATCCGGTGCACTGGGAAGGCTGCCAGGGTTTACTGTTGACATTGATACGGTAGTGCTTTGGGAGTTGATCTTCATGAGTTGGCAGATTATATTCATCATCTGTGCGTGGTGATATCTGCGCATTTGGCTCTTCCGATGACGTGCTGGCACCTTTGGCTGTATGTGGCAGCAGCAGTAAGGCTTTTTGCGCTTGGCTAACTTCGTAGCTGGCGGAGATTGTGCAACTACAGATACAGCTCTAGCGCACGGGAACTTACCGCAAACCGCAACTCTAATGCTGATGCTAGGAAAAGAACTACTGAGCGGACTCTGAGTGTGCCCTGAGTGCCGTAGCTATTGCTGTCATTTTCACTTTAGATCTGTTTCACCCTCGCGTTTCACCTTGTTTTTGATTCTCACCACTCTCGTTGCGACCCGGCGTTGTCGGTGTTTGCTTCGAAGTGCCTGGGTGTAATGTCATGCCTTACGGCTGCTCTTTGTGATCTCGGGGATCCTGGCTGGGGGGATCCCTGGTTTCCGCATAGAGCTTTGTTGCTTCTCTCACCCACCAATGTGGCCCTTGAGTGTGTTTTGTGTTTGTTCTGTTTTGTTTCTTGTTCTGGGCCATTCTCTGAATGACACGTAAGATGTCATCATGCATGTAATTCCCATTGCTGGTTGCGATCCCACTTCTCTCTGTCGTTTTTGTTTGGTTCTGGTTTTGGTTGTGTGTTTTTCCTGTTTTTACTGTGGTTTGTCCGTGTTTTTAGTTTTCTTGCTGGGATTGCATACTGGACTGCGTACAGGTCCATTACCAGTACTTTTGTGGCTATCGACAATTGACAGCCTTGCACGATAATCTCAATTCATCTTTTGCTACGATCGAACGTTTGTAACGACCTGGCGGAAGCCATGAAGGCGTTGGACGGAAAAAAAAGACAGATACAGCTCAATTGGCGGATTTGGCGGATGGCAGCTTCAAGGTCAGTGAGTGACCCTCTGAAATGGGACGGATTGGATACCTTGGAGCATTTGGCATGCCTTTGATTTGCCTGCCCAAACGGACATGATATGTCCTTATACATATGTCTTTCCTGCTTTTGCTCATGTAAGGACCGAGCCTTTAGCGCGACATCGGCCACACTCGAGGGAAAAAAAACTTGGAGCTTTTGGCATGCCTTGTCGAGCAGTTTGGTGGCGGCATCGATTTCACTGGTAGTGACTTGACACAGGGTCAATTGAGTGATTGATGTTCTAAGCGATTGACTTTTTTTTTTCCGTCCGACGCCTTCGTGGCTTCCGCCAGGTCGTTCAACATGTTAAAGAGCATGTTGCAGTTGGGATTAATTGATTAATTAATTCACGCAAAGGCCGTTGCTGTAGTGGCCGCAAAAGTAAACTGGTGGAGGACCGATACATAGTCCTATGCACTGTCACGCTCATCAAGAAACAAAACAAAACACCAAAAACCAAAGAAACAAAAACCAAACACAAAAAGAACACAAACACACAACACCAAAAACAAACAACCAAAAACAACACACACCACAGAGCAGTGACGTGACAAGTACCAATTTATGGGTGAAAAAGATCGATTAAAGCAAGAGGTGATAGCTTAGTATCATCTCGGTGCATGCATAATGACATCTTGTGTGCCATGATGACGCTGGCCCTCAACAATAAACAAAAAACAAGAAACGCCACAAAACCACCAGGGGCCAATTCAGAGGGTGTGGGAAGCAACACAGCTCAATGCAGAAACCAGGGATCCCCCCAGCCAGGATCCCCGAGATCACAAAGAGCAGCCTTCACGGCATGCCTTCACCCTGACACTTTGAAGCAAACACCGGGTCGCAACGAAAGTGGTGAGAAGAACTACCGCAGTGAAACTGGAGAGTGAAACATGGTCTAAAGTGAAAATGACAGCAAGACTACGGCACTCAGGGCACACTCAGAGTCCTCAGTAGTGCTTTTCCAATCATCATACTCTCAAGGGTTATCCATGTGCATTTCCACGAGTGCTGAAGGGCACTGTGCCTGGGGTAGTTCACTTGAATAACGACCAAAGTGAGAGGGCGGTGAGAGATAACCTACAAGGACATCTCTCATAGCTCAATCATTGCGGTTTGGAGTGAGTTTCAGTGCACCAACTCTTGCTAATAGTCCGCTCAGTTGTCCTTTTTCTAGCATCAGCATCAAAACTGCGGTTGCGGTAAGCACCACCACTGTGCTAGTGCTCTTGCAAGTCTTCATGGTATGGGAGATTGTGCTCGTCATCAGTGCGTGGTGATATCTGTGCAGCAAGAATTGCCACCGCACAGGGTGCGTTTCCATTCCTCCAGTGCTCTTTGCGCCAGGGTGCCAGTTTGTGGTGGGGCCCAGCCTAGTGCTCGGATGAAGGGACTGTCAGGCAGTGTGGAAGACGGCACGTTTGTGATAGCAGCTACTGCACGTAAAATGTCACTCTCTTTGATGTTATAAGAAGGGGAAGATTTCTGCCCTATGGTTGGCTCAGAGTCAGCCCAGAGTTGTCGCAGCGTGTATCCTGCCTTCGGTTCCATATACTTTCTGTTCCATACTGCGGTGAGACCATGGAGTGCGTCATGGTTTATTTCTCCAAAATCTCTTTTCATGTCATAAAGTCAGCATTGAGTTCTTCCGATGACGTGCTGGCTCCTTTGGCTGTATGATCAAGCCTTTCTGCGCTTGGGATACTTCGTAACTGGCAGATATTGTACAACTATCCAATATACAGCCAATCTGGCGGAGTTGGCGTGTGGCCGCTTCAAGGTCAGTGACCCTCTGGGATGGGATGTTTTGTATGCCTTGAAGCTTGGTGGCATCGACTTCACTGGTAGTGACCTGGCATAGAGTCAGTTGAGTAATGGACTTTGCAAGGCGATGTACAGCGACATCTTTCATAGGAGTCGGTCGTTCCATACCTCTAGGCTCACAGGGTCTTCAATAGACGTAGGGCCGCTGGGCGTCCAGTTCATCACTTACCGTGTTGCAACCTTGTTGAGGAAAGGCATGGGGAAGTGTGACGAAAGTCATTTGGCCGGTCCATGTGTTGGTTGAACGAAGGTCAAACGGCGACGGGCACCATGGCTAGATGTACTTTGACTAGGTTAACAAAACAAACCAACTCCCTTAAAAAGGTTATTACAGAGGAGGCCCGCACATGCGAAGCCTGATTTCACTTGACTTTCCGGCCCCAGAAATGGAACCTGAAAGCGCACATGTGGTATCAGCTGTCTCCGTTCCCTAGCTCCAATGTGGCGATTTGCGATGCAGCACCACCCAGGCAACATTCACCAATCCTTCGCTACTCCGCGCTACTCCGCTACTCCGTGCTATGTTTTAATTCAATTACCCAATGTAATTGACACGATATCGAAACGATGGCGGAGTAAGAAAGCCTTCAATACGTCACCTTGCCACATATTTTCCTAAGCAGATTCCTACTCCATCCCGTTTTAAATTAATACTATTAATTAATAACGGGATTGACTGAAAAGATCATGATTCATGTTCTTTCTGGGCTGAAAACTTCGGTAGGAGTCTAGAGGGGCAAGGGGGGCCAACAAGGGGCAGTAAAGTATTCAATACAATCATTCAAATGGAAGCCGGCCACCTGCGCGAAAACCCACAAACTCCTCAACGGCAAGAAACACTTCAAGCAATCACCTAAGGGCTGCAAAAGGCTGATGGGCCTTCTTTTAGCGGCAAACAATCAAGCCACCAGACGCAACGAAATAATAAGAAGCTAACTTCAAGTGGGTTCAAGCAGCAACCGATATGCACCCCGCTTGCCACAACAAGAAACAAAATCATCTACAAAACTGCTTGCTCTAACGGACCCAATTCTGGGTCCGGAAAACCTTCTCAAAACCGGCTTCGCTCAAAAGGGCCTCCCTAGTTGCCCGTCCGGTCGCCATAAGCCACAAAGTTACAAGGAAACCAAAACATTGCGCTTCTGCAACCCTGATACAAAAAACTTTAAAAAATGAACTTAAACACGGTCCCAAAAATGGGACCGCCTGGTGGTCCCATTTTTGGGACCACATGCGCAGCTTAGTAAAAGAACAAAAGAAAAGCACTTTCACGGTCCCATTTTTGGGACCGTCTGGCGGTACCAAAAATGAGACCGCAAAATCGCAAAATCCACAGCAAAGGCCGACCCGTGCAACAAACAAAAAATTACAACTGCATTTATTTAAGCAACCAGCATATAGAGTTGGAACAGTTGCCCGTCCGGTCGCCATAAGCCACAAAGTTACAAGGAAACCAAAACATTGCGCTTCTGCAACCCTGATACAAAAAACTTTAAAAAATGAACTTAAACACGGTCCCAAAAATGGGACCGCCTGGTGGTCCCATTTTTGGGACCGCATGCGCAGCTTAGTAAAAGAACAAAAGAAAAGCACTTTCACGGTCCCATTTTTGGGACCGTCTGGCGGTACCAAAAATGAGACCGCAAAATCGCAAAATCAACAGCAAAGGCCGACCCGTGCAACGAACAAAAAATGACAACTGCGTTTAGTTAAGCAACAAGCATATAGAGTTGGAACAGAGGAGGCCCGCACATGCGAAGCCTGATTTCAATTGACTTTCCGGCCCCAGAAATGGAACCTGAAAGCGCACATGTGGTATCAGCTGTCTCCGTTCCCTAGCTCCAATGCGGCGATTTGCGATGCAGCACCACCCAGGCAACATTCACCAATCCTTCGCTACTCCGCGCTACTCCGCTACTCCGTGCTATGTTTAATTCACTTACCCAATGTAATTGACACGATATCGAAACGATGGCGGAGTAAGAAAGCCTTCAATACGTCACCTTGCCACATATTTTCCTAAGCAGATTCCTACTCCATCCCGTTTTAAATTTATACTATTAATTAATAACGGGATTGACTGAAAAGATCATGATTCATGTTCTTTCTGGGCTGAAAACTTCGGTAGGAGTCTAGAGGGGCAAGGGGGGCCAACAAGGGGCAGTAAAGTATTCAATACAATCATTCAAATGGAAGCCGGCCACCTGCGCGAAAACCCACAAACTCCTCAACAGCAAGAAACACTTCAAGCAATCACCTAAGGGCTGCAAAAGGCTGATGGGCCTTCTTTTAGCGGCAAACAATCAAGCCACCAGACGCAACGAAATAATAAGAAGCTAACTTCAAGTGGGTTCAAGCAGCAACCGATATGCACCCCGCTTGCCACAACAAGAAACAAAATCATCTACAAAACTGCTTGCTCTAACGGACCCAATTCTGGGTCCGGAAAACCTTCTCAAAACCGGCTTCGCTCAAAAGGGCCTCCCTAGTTGCCCGTCCGGTCGCCATAAGCCACAAAGTTACAAGGAAACCAAAACATTGCGCTTCTGCAACCCTGATACAAAAAACTTTAAAAAATGAACTTAAACACGGTCCCAAAAATGGGACCGCCTGGTGGTCCCATTTTTGGGACCACATGCGCAGCTTAGTAAAAGAACAAAAGAAAAGCACTTTCACGGTCCCATTTTTGGGACCGTCTGGCGGTACCAAAAATGAGACCGCAAAATCGCAAAATCCACAGCAAAGGCCGACCCGTGCAACAAACAAAAAATTACAACTGCATTTATTTAAGCAACCAGCATATAGAGTTGGAACAGTTGCCCGTCCGGTCGCCATAAGCCACAAAGTTACAAGGAAACCAAAACATTGCGCTTCTGCAACCCTGATACAAAAAACTTTAAAAAATGAACTTAAACACGGTCCCAAAAATGGGACCGCCTGGTGGCCCCATTTTTGGGACCACATGCGCAGCTTAGTAAAAGAACAAAAGAAAAGCACTTTCACGGTCCCATTTTTGGGACCGTCTGGCGGTACCAAAAATGAGACCGCAAAATCGCAAAATCCACAGCAAAGGCCGACCCGTGCAACAAACAAAAAATTACAACTGCATTTATTTAAGCAACCAGCATATAGAGTTGGCACAGAGGAGGCCCGCACATGCGAAGCCTGATTTCACTTGACTTTCCGGCCCCAGAAATGGAACCTGAAAGCGCACATGTGGTATCAGCTGTCTCCGTTCCCTAGCTCCAATGTGGCGATTTGCGATGCAGCACCACCCAGGCAACATTCACCAATCCTTCGCTACTCCGCGCTACTCCGCTACTCCGTGCTATGTTTTAATTCAATTACCCAATGTAATTGACACGATATCGAAACGATGGCGGAGTAAGAAAGCCTTCAATACTCACCTTGCCACATATTTTCCTAAGCAGATTCCTACTCCATCCCGTTTTAAATTTATACTATTAATTAATAACGGGATTGACTGAAAAGATCATGATTCATGTTCTTTCTGGGCTGAAAACTTCGGTAGGAGTCTAGAGGGGCAAGGGGGGCCAACAAGGGGCAGTAAAGTATTCAATACAATCATTCAAATGGAAGCCGGCCACCTGCGCGAAAACCCACAAACTCCTCAACAGCAAGAAACACTTCAAGCAATCACCTAAGGGCTGCAAAAGGCTGATGGGCTTTCTTTTAGCGGCAAACAATCAAGCCACCAGACGCAACGAAATAATAAGAAGCTAACTTAAAGTGGGTTCAAGCAGCAACCGATATGCACCCCGCTTGCCCCAACAAGAAACAAAATCATCTACAAAACTGCTTGCTCTAACGGACCCAATTCTGGGTCCGGAAAACCTTCTCAAAACCGGCTTCGCTCCAAAGGGCTTCCCTAGTTGCCCGTCCGGTCGCCATAAGCCACAAAGTTTCATTGAAACCAAAACATTGCGCTTTCTGCAACCCTGATACAAAAAAAACTTTAAAAAATGAACCCAAACACGGTCCCAAAAATGGGACCGCCTGGCGGTCCCATTTTTGGGACCACATGCACAGCTTAGTAGAAGAACAAAAGAAAAGCACTTTCACGGTCCCATTTTTGGGACCGTCTGGCGGTACCAAAAATGAGACCGCAAAATCGCAAAATCCACAGCAAAGGCCGACCCGTGCAACAAACAAAAAATTACAACTGCATTTATTTAAGCAACCAGCATATAGAGTGGGAACAGTTGCCCGTCCGGTCGCCATAAGCCACAAAGTTACAAGGAAACCAAAACATTGCGCTTCTGCAACCCTGATACAAAAAACTTTAAAAAATGAACTTAAACACGGTCCCAAAAATGGGACCGCCTGGTGATCCCATTTTTGGGACCACATGCGCAGCTTAGTAAAAGAACAAAAGAAAAGCACTTTCACGGTCCCATTTTTGGGACCGTCTGGCGGTACCAAAAATGAGACCGCAAAATCGCAAAATCCACAAAGGCCGACCCGTGCAACAAACAAAAAATTACAACTGCATTTATTTAAGCAACCAGCATATAGAGTTGGCACAGAGGAGGCCCGCACATGCGAAGCCTGATTTCACTTGACTTTCCGGCCCCAGAAATGGAACCTGAAAGCGCACATGTGGTATCAGCTGTCTCCGTTCCCTAGCTCCAATGTGGCGATTTGCGATGCAGCACCACCCAGGCAACATTCACCAATCCTTCGCTACTCCGCGCTACTCCGCTACTCCGTGCTATGTTTTAATTCAATTACCCAATGTAATTGACACGATATCGAAACGATGGCGGAGTAAGAAAGCCTTCAATACATCACCTTGCCACATATTTTCCTAAGCAGATTCCTACTCCATCCCGTTTTAAATTTATACTATTAATTAATAACGGGATTGACTGAAAAGATCATGATTCATGTTCTTTCTGGGCTGAAAACTTCGGTAGGAGTCTAGAGGGGCAAGGGGGGCCAACAAGGGGCAGTAAAGTATTCAATACAATCATTCAAATGGAAGCCGGCCACCTGCGCGAAAACCCACAAACTCCTCAACGCAAGAAACACTTCAAGCAATCACCTAAGGGCTGCAAAAGGCTGATGGGCCTTCTTTTAGCGGCAAACAATCAAGCCACCAGACGCAACGAAATAATAAGAAGCTAACTTCAAGTGGGTTCAAGCAGCAACCGATATGCACCCCGCTTGCCACAACAAGAAACAAAATCATCTACAAAACTGCTTGCTCTAACGGACCCAATTCTGGGTCCGGAAAACCTTCTCAAAACCGGCTTCGCTCAAAAGGGCCTCCCTAGTTGCCCGTCCGGTCGCCATAAGCCACAAAGTTACAAGGAAACCAAAACATTGCGCTTCTGCAACCCTGATACAAAAAACTTTAAAAAATGAACTTAAACACGGTCCCAAAAATGGGACCGCCTGGTGGTCCCATTTTTGGGACCACATGCGCAGCTTAGTAAAAGAACAAAAGAAAAGCACTTTCACGGTCCCATTTTTGGGACCGTCTGGCGGTACCAAAAATGAGACCGCAAAATCGCAAAATCCACAGCAAAGGCCGACCCGTGCAACAAACAAAAAATTACAACTGCATTTATTTAAGCAACCAGCATATAGAGTTGGAACAGTTGCCCGTCCGGTCGCCATAAGCCACAAAGTTACAAGGAAACCAAAACATTGCGCTTCTGCAACCCTGATACAAAAAACTTTAAAAAATGAACTTAAACACGGTCCCAAAAATGGGACCGCCTGGTGATCCCATTTTTGGGACCACATGCGCAGCTTAGTAAAAGAACACAAGAAAAGCACTTTCACGGTCCCATTTTTGGGACCGTCTGGCGGTACCAAAAATGAGACCGCAAAATCGCAAAATCCACAGCAAAGGCCGACCCGTGCAACAAACAAAAAACTACAACTGCATTTATTTAAGCAACCAGCATATAGAGTTGGCACAGAGGAGGCCCGCACATGCGAAGCCTGATTTCACTTGACTTTCCGGCCCCAGAAATGGAACCTGGAAGCGCACATGTGGTATCAGCTGTCTCCGTTCCCTAGCTCCAATGTGGCGATTTGCGATGCAGCACCACCCAGGCAACATTCACCAATCCTTCGCTACTCCGCGCTACTCCGCTACTCCGTGCTATGTTTTAATTCAATTACCCAATGTAATTGACACGATATCGAAACGATGGCGGAGTAAGAAAGCCTTCAATACGTCACCTTGCCACATATTTTCCTAAGCAGATTCCTACTCCATCCCGTTTTAAATTTATACTATTAATTAATAACGGGATTGACTGAAAAGATCATGATTCATGTTCTTTCTGGGCTGAAAACTTCCGTAGGAGTCTAGAGGGGCAAGGGGGGCCAACAAGGGGCAGTAAAGTATTCAATACAATCATTCAAATGGAAGCCGGCCACCTGCGCGAAAACCCACAAACTCCTCAACGGCAAGAAACACTTCAAGCAATCACCTAAGGGCTGCAAAAGGCTGATGGGCCTTCTTTTAGCGGCAAACAATCAAGCCACCAGACGCAACGAAATAATAAGAAGCTAACTTCAAGTGGGTTCAAGCAGCAACCGATATGCACCCCGCTTGCCACAACAAGAAACAAAATCATCTACAAAACTGCTTGCTCTAACGGACCCAATTCTGGGTCCGGAAAACCTTCTCAAAACCGGCTTTGCTCAAAAGGGCCTCCCTAGTATAACCACCCCCCACCGCCTCCCTTTCCATACTGACTCAGGCATGCTTTCTACAACAGTAGCTAAAGTGGATAGTGGTCAACCATGGGTACCCCATAGTGACAGAACTTCAGAACCACGGTCATAAAAAGCTAATATCATGCCATCTATTGGAGTATCTTTCATTGGAGTGGGCGGGCCATACTATAGGGTGCAACTGCACGCAGAGTGTCCTGCAGGCGTAGAGTGGCTGCACAGTCAAGCGATCAAGGACGGTGTTGTCTACTTATTGGAGCCAGAGTGGAAAGAGACGTCCATTAGGAAGTCGTATACCACCGGTCAGGATGTTGGTTTGAAGTCCGGCATACAGCGACGGGTTCCATGGCTTGATGTACTTTGACATCATCCCAAGCTAACGGCTACTAGTGTCTACTAATGGTAATTAGTAACCCGTATCCGCCCCCCCATCCCAATTAGCTCACCATCTTAGCTGGGTCACAGGTGTACAGGCCAACCATGAGTACCTCATGTCGACCAGTAACACCTATAGTGTAGGGCACTGTAACTCTGTTGCCGGTGTTTGATGCGTGACAACCGTGAGGACCTTACGTTGTCCGCTGGCATTTCATTGGAATTGTGTATTTGGCTGCGCGGGGGAGGCGTGTTACTGCGCCTCGGCGGCTGTGGCCCCCGGAGGAGCAGCTGCTCTCTCCGAGGGTGCTGGGTCATCGTTTACCTCTGGGTTGATCATTTGGGCAATAACTGGGTGGTTCTGTTTGTCTTGCATGATCCTAGTGATGGCTTGGATGAAGGCATTGGGGGCTTCCACCAAAGCTTTTGACAATGGCAATGAGCATTTCTCCTCCATCTTTCTTGATCAGGGCTGGTCTTCCAGCATCCGCTCCAGGATTGCGACTGCTTTGTTTTCACACAGGTTTCGTTCCCACTCTTCTCTGGCTCGTTGTGCCAGTGATCCAGTTTGTAGTGGGACCATTCGGGCCGCTGAGTTCCCAGTACCGAGAGGAATGCACTATCGGGCAATGTGGCAGTCTGGCCTGGATTCAATGTATTTCTTATTCTACACTGCATTATGAAACTATTGGGGTGCCTTGCGATTGATCTCGACCAGGTCTCTCTTCAGGTCGTATTCCCCAAGCAAATTGTTCCGCTCCTTTAAGGTTGTGCCTCCATGGGCAATTCTGTCGGACAGCTCCATCAATGTACAATGGTCAGCCTACTGACATATGTGATTGCTCGAGGAGTCCATCGCCATTTTGTTCAATGATTGTGCCAAGCATTGGTACATTGATTGTTACTTTCAAGCTAATTTGCATTCGTTTACAGCTCCATGTATCCGGAGTGAGCAAACCTCGTTTGGCCAGTTCTTTTTTTTCCTCCGGTTGGCCGATTCGCACTAGGCACGGTCCTTACAATGGCGTAAGCGGTGAAAAGCATTTAGAGAAAGGACTCGTGTAGTCCAAAAACGCTGGCAAATCATCATATCAACACAAACAAAAACCAAACAAAAACGCAACCAAAACGACCCGCAAATCCCCCAGCCAGATTTGCGTTTCGCCATAAAGCAAACAGTGAAGCAACAAAGAACGGGGCCGGGCCCAAACAAGAACCAAACCAAACAACTTGAGATTTGCCTTGAATACAGTGACCTAAGCCACTGTATCGTCATCAAAAACATGCAGACTAATTAAGTGCGGCAGAGCGAAAAATATAGTACTCGATCACCCAATTCCAATCATCCATACAACCGTGACTGTCACTCCAGCTCTCTGAAAGGTAGGCAAAGCAGGAATAGCTGACAGTACAGCTCGTATCAGTTGCCATTCTCATTGTCAAAGCTGGTCCTATGATGATGAGTGAATTTGAAGTCCAATCTCTGCAGTAAGATACTGCCGCACCTCGTTTGGCCAGTTCTGCTAGCGCTGGGAACTCCGACTGCTCTTTTAGGGGCAATGCTTCCTCTTTGATGACCAGCTTGAGGCCGTGATAGGGAGTCAGCTTAAGATACTTCATCTCCCTTAAGACTGTCACCTAACATCGTTGTTCTCACTTTTATTCTGTGTCAAGTCTTCCACCCAAGGAAAAACCACGCAACATCCTGAAACAAGGGTCTACAAACGTCTGGTCACACCTGCATTTCCGATTAGATTGACCTGAACCTGTCCTCCCACCATGGTATTTCCAAGCCATGTGTCTAGATGTGCCATGATCCTCTTGACAAAACTCTGAAAAATATTGGGCTAATGTTTATCAAAAACATGCTGAAAAAGGTGACTGCTTCCAAAATAAAACATCCTACAAACATAGGAAAACGACTGCAACATGTCCGCACTCTTCATCTGAAGCTCTAATCTCCTTAGTTACCAGATCCTTAGCCACAACATCCTCAGGGACAACTGCTGCGAACTACAACCACGACAAGTTTCGTTTTGTGTGTTTCGTTTCAGTGCTGTTAGTGTTCACAGTGTTTCCAGTGTTCACGGTGCTCAAGTCCATCTGTGCTAGTCCAGAACCCTTCACACCACTCTTGTGTTTTGAAAGCAAACTACTTTTCAGCCACCATGCTCTTTCAGAAATCTTTAAAGGAAGTTTCAATTTCTTCAAAAACAATCTACTCTCCTCAGCATTGCCAAGGACTGTCTTTCAACCAGTTTCTAAAAGGGCGTAAGTTGAGATCACATTCAAAGGAATTCCTACCACTATACTACACGCTTCCTGGTAATCTTCGTCTTACCCCCTACATGTGGCATGTGCCCTTGAGTCTACCAGCCAGCAGGTCTTACAGAGGAGGTCCCGAGGTGAGACCCCTAAAATTGGCCTAAAATACGGACCCACTTTTAAAGGCCAAAACCAACCTCCAAAAATGCTCTCTTAGAAGAAACCAAACACCCACCGTGCCCAAGGCAAGGCCTCCGCCTTCGACTTAGCTTTGGCGGCAGCTTTAGCTTTCGGCGGCATGATCGCAACTGGTGCCAAAAGTTCGACTTGAGCCAAGGTAAGCACTGCCGTTTCATAATGCCTGGATGGGAACACTTTGAAATCACAGAGCTCGGACATTGGAAAAAACAAGTTTGGCCGACAATCTGAGAGACTGGCGACCGGAGCCATCCACGAAGAACCTGAACCATGGAACAGTTACTGCAAACTGGTCAGCAAACGAACGCCAAACACTGACACACAAAGCCAGGCTAGCTTCAGTCACCTGTTCAATTGAAACCGGTCACAGGCTGAAAGTAAACGCAAACAACTCCTTTTGAGGATGGGACGTGTCATCGCAGGCCTCAACACGTATACAAGCTTAGCAAAGCCACATGAAGGACAAACACCACAGATTCAAACAAAGTTGCAATGATGCAGGACTGCCTTCCTATCGTATCACATGTGTCTGCATAGCCAAACTCATCTGACAAAAGGAAAGCCAAAACCATCAAAACCAACGCAGGTCAAAAATTTGAACTCACATCTTTTTAGCTGGCGCCAAAGTCAAGAACACGCGCAGGCGAACCAATCCAACGCCTTTTGCGGCGGCCGTCCTCGGAGCCATTCCAGACATCAGCAGCTGGAGTCGGTAGGCTTGGCTGACGGTAAACAGGGGCCTCCAGCCAGAGCAACTGCACATTGTTTCGGTTTTGCAACCAGTGGTCAGACTTCAAAGCCGTCAGGTTGGATGCCCCCAAGTCAAATGTTGCAACCACTGCCCTGGAACAAAAGGAGTACTTGTAGCTGTAAACATTGGTGGCCGATCGGGCACCCTTGACAATTTTGGGGCGCCCCTGCAAAACCTCTCGATTCCGCTTGAGAAAGTAAGCATCACCAACTCCATCCAATATGACTCCAGCGTGCTGGCCTCTGTCAAAGTCAGCTAAGTCCATCTGCTCGCTGTCTTCCACTGTGATCTCCAAAAAGCTTGGCAAGTTCAAACAGCCCGCAATGCGTTTGAGTATGTCCACTGCAAGCATGGACTTCCCCAGGCGAGTGCCGCCAACAATGGCAAGGATTGGTCTGCGGAAGCGTGCTGCGCCGTCATGGCAGGCAATGAACTCCTGGACAGTTGCTTCGCTTAAACATTGCACACCCCCACCAAAACCCTGCTATCTGCTATCTTTCATCCGTTTAAACACCCCAGCCTCCACCACATCAAAGGTCTTCATGGGCAAAATGGCTTGTTGCAGTTCACCTGTGGCAGCATCCACTGCTTCCTGCACTCGCAAGTCATGCTCAAACCTTTCCGCGGCGCGGCAATCTGCCAAACGCTTCTGGAAACCCACTGTCACCTGGGCCGCCAAACGCAAATAGACATGCCGCTCAAGCTTCCCGGCCTTCAGCAAGTTGTCCAACCACCATCCTTCCACGCCATAAGCTTGGAAAGGTGGCCAATCACTGAAGTTGAACCTGCAAGTCCAGCTGTCGCCCATTCTCATAATCTGGAAATGTCACACTTCTGCCCGTCTATTAGGAACTTTGGGGTCCACAAAACTGCATTTCTGTACCCAAACCTGCTAGGCTCTGATGCATTTGAGGTTTTCTGAGGTTTTTTGAGGTTTTGCTTGCGACTCCCGTTTCCAATACGTTTTGAGGTTCTCAATCGATTGATGAGGTTTTTTGAGGTTCTGGTTTTGAAGCCTTCTGCCATACTATTTCCGGTTTTGAGGTTGGTTGGGGACTCGGGCCGCTATAATACTATTCTCAAGGTAACCCAATGTCCGCGGCCATTTACAACCAACCAATGACCCCACGCAAACCCTTTAGAATTTTAGTCCGGCACTTTTCCCAAGTCACTGCCAAGAAGCAAGGAGCCTTTCTTGTCACAAACCACGTAGAAGTGGCCAAACCGCACAGCACCAATGTAGGCCTTCCCAGATGCCCTGTTGGGCTCCACGTGAGGCGATGAGCCTTCAAACTTGAACATGTCCAAGGCGTCAGCCCCACGACGGTGGAATGGCTTGGACAGATGCAAGTAGGCATGCAAATGAACTCGCTCAGGTGATGCCCGCTCCATGGTGGCAGAGACGCCAATCACAGACAAAGATGCTCGCAAAGAAGCCAAAAAGACTTTGAACCGTTCAAACAAAGCTTCAAGTTCTACGAAGTCCTGGGACACAAACGCAGCTGCTGAAGAATTGTACGTCAACTGCACGGCTTGAAATTTGTAGGTTGTTGGACTTGCCAAAGGCTGCGGAGGACCCTCCGGGTTTGGCACTGCTGCTTCAAAAGTCGCTTGGTACTTTTGCATGCTATTGTTCACTGCCTCCACATCGGCAGGAAGAAGGTCACGGGCCAGGACATCTGCTGCAAGCGATTCCACTTTGGCTCGGGCAGCATTGTCAGCGACTGGTTGCAGGCCACACTTGCGTGCGACACGGTTCAACACTCTCACACACAGCGCCCTCTCCGGGCGCCGACCTTGGGTCATTGCTGGGGTACGTATTGTTTGGGCTACGCAAAATGAGCCAGAAACCTGCTGCAATGCGGCAATGCTTTGCTCGGAAAAACGGCAAATGAGTCTCGCTCCTTTCCCTCTCTCTTCTGCGCTGTTTCTTTCTCTCTCGCTTTCTTTCTGTGTCTTTTTTGCTTGTCGTCGCTGAGCTCAGGGCAGACGAGCCGGATCGTTGAAGTCCATGAAACCTCGGTAGGGCAACTGTCACGCTGGAAAAATGCGCTAACAAACCTAGACCTGGGCAACTCAAAGACAAAAAGATGTTTCAAATTCAGTCTGTGCATCAATTCCATGACCGTCATGACAATGTCTCACTGCACAAGCTGCTTGCTCCTAGCCTAAAGAAGCTTTTACCAGACTTGTGGAAAACTGATGAGATCCAGACCCTGGCAACTCGCTTTCCTCAATCACGCTCTCGCTCTGATAAAGCAGCCGTGAAATCCCTGTGTATTCCATAGGGTGAGTTGCGCACAGGTTTTGGTAGCATACAAGATCAGCGTGCACGACCCCAAGTTTAGAAGTCCAACTTCCGACAATATGGAAAAATGCTGTTGATCAGCCAGTCAAGAGATAGAGAGTCAAGAAATGCGCATGTGCGCATTTTCAGGGCAGACCTGCACCGGGGAACAAAAAGTGACAATTCACTACAAAAAGCTGTTACAGGATCTGCCAAGACACCAAAAATCCATCGCTACAAAATGCTACGCTGTTCTTTATGTGATGA
Source organism: Cladocopium goreaui (assembly GCA_947184155.2). Taxonomy (NCBI): domain Eukaryota; class Dinophyceae; order Suessiales; family Symbiodiniaceae; genus Cladocopium; species Cladocopium goreaui. The sequence goes on from CAMXCT020003465.1 coordinate 54,611, forward strand.
GTACGTGAGCGACGAAGCGTAGGAAGGGAGGAAATGAGGAGCGCCAAAACCAATGGTTAAACGGGAACCCAAAAGAAATCCATCCAATGAAAATGAAAAATCCAAACACAGAGCCAGACCATCGAATCAATGGAGATGAGTGTGAAATCTGAAAATCACTGACCACAAAGGATAACAGCACGACAAATAACAATGAACCAGTTTCGTACAATCTGCAAGTTCAAGAAAGATACATCGAAGAGACAACCAAGTCAAAGCTGAAAACGACTAACATCCAAATCTGTACCGCCATCCAATGAGCAACATCTCAGCCACCCACCCATGGCATTGAACACCGGCCTCAGGAAGACTGGCACAAAATAACTCCACGATGACGCTCGTCCACCGTTCCGAGTACACCAAACAAGACATGCACACTGGCCCTGCTCTTCAGCGCAAATTCCTCAAAAAGCTGGTAGAAAGGTGGTCAAAAAAACGGCTGGCCGATTCCAAACCAGCTTTTGTCCATTGTTGGTTTGAAAGACATGTTGTAAAACATCACAAACTCTGCTGTCTTCGCTCACCTACTCACACACAGCCCTTCTTTTGCTGTTTACACCACTGCCTCTGCACAGCTCAGCAAACAAGAACGCGGTTCCAAGACCGCGAGCATGCCAAGGGCAGCTTGCAATCTGTGCCACCGCAACTGTAGCTTCCTATCTGCTGCAGACTATATCACTGGCTTACCTGGACGACCTCTACGCTATCCACTTGTCAGAAATGAATCTTGAAACAACAGAGATCAACCACCAAAGCCATTCAACCTGAGCCAGATGTTCCTCACTCGGCCTTTTCCCCAGGGCCTTGACCTGCAAGGCCACGATATGAAAAGCAAGAACGTGGGTGAAAATGCAGAATGGAAGGGCTGTCAGCGGGGAATTCAAAATGAAACAAGACCGAGGCTTCTACTTCATCTTCCAGTAATGCATTAGCCGCAACCAGTCCTAAAAGACAGCCGGTCAACCACCTGGCCTGCAAGTCCACGCACGTCTTGGCCTTCCTGCACCTACAGCAACAAAGGTAATCAAAGTTACATGTGATCATCTGAAGCTTTCCCTCCGCAATACGTGAATCTACCCAGCCTGGTCTGGCACAGGCACCGGAGGAGCCGCCTGAGTCAGCACAGACGGCACAATGCATAGCAAGGCTTCTGAGCTTCTCTGGCCTCTTTCGCTTCGATCAACAACTTCAAATCTTCTTTTGACAGCATCTTGGCTGCCTCACATACCACCAACCCATCAGCCTTGGACGAGTTACCTGACACCAGATACCTTGGAATCTTAGAAGCAAATTCTGAGACAGCGCAACTCAAAAAATGGAACAACAACACATCAGACAACCAAACTACGTATCTCAAACTTGATACATCAGTGTACACACACCAAGGGGGGACACGAAGAACCTGACAATAAGCAATATAGGGTTAAACGTTGCACTGTTTGCACAAAAGATCGCTCTCGCCGTGAACTGAAAGCTTTCACCTTCAGAAGTTTGCGCAGCGCCTTGACCAAACGGTTCTTGCGCTTGGTTGCATTCCTTGCTTCTTTGCGATTCTGCCGCATGGCTTTGCGCAGGTCAGCCTGCTGGCCCTTGAGTTTTTGCAACTCATCTTTCAAGACTTCCTGGCCGGTAATGCGGACCCCAAAATGGAGCCCATTTTGGACTCACAATTCTGAAGCCCCCAAGCAGGGCCTCCCCGGTACGTGCTTCGTGCGCAACCAACAAACCCATCTTTTCAAGACGCGTCTAAGGTCAGTCTAACGTGCGGACTGCATGCGGGTTCCACTGTATGTACTTAGCTGCGTTGCCTTGCCAGTTCACAGGGAAAAGAAATTGATCCAAAGCGCCAGTCAGAAGTGCCGAAGGCACAAGCGGAACGTGAGCCCAGCCAAGCTTGCGGAGCAAAGCAGATGAAGCTTTCTGCTGGCGATCGAAAATTCCATTGCTGTCAAACGCATGCCGCCACGGCTTGGAAGCAAGCTTTGCGATAGCCATGGCAACAATTTCCAGCCAGATTTCCAAAGTGACTTGTCCTGCCAGGGCCGTGGCCTTTCTTTGCCTCCATGTCTCTTGCAAATCATGTTTGAACGCTGCAAAAACGTGACTGTCACAAGGCTGCAGCAAAGAAGTCATCCCTGGAGGAATATATAGAAAACGCAAGCCCAAAGTGTAGGCCAAGTCAAACAAGGAGTCATGCAGGTGACATGGTGCCAAATCTAAAAGCAAGTAAACTTGACGGGTTTCCAGGATTGGTCCAAGTCTGTCACCAAGACAACGCAGATATTTGGCCATCAAGCGCTGCGTGTTCCAAGCAGATTTCTCTCTCCAAACCACTAAATGGGGAAAAAGCTCTGCTGCCTGCTGCACAAATGCAGTTGTGAAGCAACGGGTGTTTCCAAGAAGCACCTGGGGCAAGAGCTGCTGAACTTCTGGATCGTGCGTCACAGCACAAATGTATGTTGCCCTTGCTTTCGCGGTCGTGGATTTGACTTTGTCTGTAGCCTCACGGTCCGAAACCGTGCCAAACAAACCGCTCCAGTGAAAGCCAATGCTGGACTCATCCAAATTGATGACCAAAGGTTCTCGGCTTGCTTCACGCAAAGCGAAGTTGCACCACTGCCAAAAAGCCAACGCCTGAGAAGCCAAAAATTGACCCGAAAATGGCCCCCATTTTGGCGTCCATTTTTTGGACCCTAAAATTGCGGCCGCTTCCATATTAAAATAGGATTCTTTTCATTTTGGATCGGCGGCTGCCATTTCGGGGTCCATTTTCTGGACCCTAAAACCGGGTCCGCTTTCTGGCCAAAATTGCAGCACATCATCTGGCTTTAAGCGGCCCAAAAAAACAGCCACCTTGCACTAAACCCAAGACCCAAATCCTAAATTCTCAGCCCGTGCAGAAAAACCACAAACATTGCAGGTTGACAGTCACTTATCAAACTTTGTTTCATGTATTGCGGACACGTGCAAGAAGTTGCGGGGCATTAACAAAACAAAATTGTCTAAAGGTCCCATGACCCATCCCAACCTTGGACTGCTTCTCCTGCAACGGCATTGGCGGACTGGTTCGGAGTCTGCCAAGCTTGCACCCGAACCGCTTTCTGAATGCACTGAAATACTTCCGCTGGCTTCGCGCTGTGGCCAAGGGACGGAGCAGTCGGGCGCTCAACTCCCCAGGCAAATTTTCAGGCATCAGTTCACGTAAACGTTCACATAGCATGCGCCGTGAAGGGGCGACGCCAAATTCATGGTTCATTTTCCGCACCCACTCGCGCAGCTGAAACAAAAGTAAGAAACTGAATGCTGGCAACAATGCACACCTCGGAAGCTGGCTGGAAGGATCCAACATGATCCGAACCTTGTGTTCTAAGGGTGCTTTGATGTAGCACCATTCTACATGCGCCACAGCGCTGTCCAATGATGAGAAAGAGTCCGACATGGAAAGGTGAAAATGAGCAGCAACATCTGCACGATGTCCGGAAAAAATGAAGAGAACCAGGGATTGCTTGTCAACTTTGTCCGCACGAACTTTCTTTCTCTTGGCGGCCCGTCGGAGGCGCCTTTGCAAGTTGGCTATCTTCCTCTGCAGTTCAGCTAATTCGTCGGACATGCTACCGAAAAGAAGAACTGCAGACGCCTACCACAAGAGTCTGAGCCAAGAAACAGTATGCCAGTTTGAAGACAACCGTAAAGCGGCCAAACTTGTACAGTAGCCGTAAACTGTCTATGGCCATCCTACTGGCATACAGAGGAGGTCCCGAGGTGAGACCCCTAAAATTGGCCTAAAATACGGACCCACTTTTAAAGGCCAAAACCAACCTCCAAAAATGCTCTCTTAGAAGAAACCAAACACCCACCGTGCCCAAGGCAAGGCCTCCGCCTTCGACTTAGCTTTGGCGGCAGCTTTAGCTTTCGGCGGCATGATCGCAACTGGTGCCAAAAGTTCGACTTGAGCCAAGGTAAGCACTGCCGTTTCATAATGCCTGGATGGGAACACTTTGAAATCACAGAGCTCGGACATTGGAAAAAACAAGTTTGGCCGACAATCTGAGAGACTGGCGACCGGAGCCATCCACGAAGAACCTGAACCATGGAACAGTTACTGCAAACTGGTCAGCAAACGAACGCCAAACACTGACACACAAAGCCAGGCTAGCTTCAGTCACCTGTTCAATTGAAACCGGTCACAGGCTGAAAGTAAACGCAAACAACTCCTTTTGAGGATGGGACGTGTCATCGCAGGCCTCAACACGTATACAAGCTTAGCAAAGCCACATGAAGGACAAACACCACAGATTCAAACAAAGTTGCAATGATGCAGGACTGCCTTCCTATCGTATCACATGTGTCTGCATAGCCAAACTCATCTGACAAAAGGAAAGCCAAAACCATCAAAACCAACGCAGGTCAAAAATTTGAACTCACATCTTTTTAGCTGGCGCCAAAGTCAAGAACACGCGCAGGCGAACCAATCCAACGCCTTTTGCGGCGGCCGTCCTCGGAGCCATTCCAGACATCAGCAGCTGGAGTCGGTAGGCTTGGCTGACGGTAAACAGGGGCCTCCAGCCAGAGCAACTGCACATTGTTTCGGTTTTGCAACCAGTGGTCAGACTTCAAAGCCGTCAGGTTGGATGCCCCCAAGTCAAATGTTGCAACCACTGCCCTGGAACAAAAGGAGTACTTGTAGCTGTAAACATTGGTGGCCGATCGGGCACCCTTGACAATTTTGGGGCGCCCCTGCAAAACCTCTCGATTCCGCTTGAGAAAGTAAGCATCACCAACTCCATCCAATATGACTCCAGCGTGCTGGCCTCTGTCAAAGTCAGCTAAGTCCATCTGCTCGCTGTCTTCCACTGTGATCTCCAAAAAGCTTGGCAAGTTCAAACAGCCCGCAATGCGTTTGAGTATGTCCACTGCAAGCATGGACTTCCCCAGGCGAGTGCCGCCAACAATGGCAAGGATTGGTCTGCGGAAGCGTGCTGCGCCGTCATGGCAGGCAATGAACTCCTGGACAGTTGCTTCGCTTAAACATTGCACACCCCCACCAAAACCCTGCTATCTGCTATCTTTCATCCGTTTAAACACCCCAGCCTCCACCACATCAAAGGTCTTCATGGGCAAAATGGCTTGTTGCAGTTCACCTGTGGCAGCATCCACTGCTTCCTGCACTCGCAAGTCATGCTCAAACCTTTCCGCGGCGCGGCAATCTGCCAAACGCTTCTGGAAACCCACTGTCACCTGGGCCGCCAAACGCAAATAGACATGCCGCTCAAGCTTCCCGGCCTTCAGCAAGTTGTCCAACCACCATCCTTCCACGCCATAAGCTTGGAAAGGTGGCCAATCACTGAAGTTGAACCTGCAAGTCCAGCTGTCGCCCATTCTCATAATCTGGAAATGTCACACTTCTGCCCGTCTATTAGGAACTTTGGGGTCCACAAAACTGCATTTCTGTACCCAAACCTGCTAGGCTCTGATGCATTTGAGGTTTTTTGAGGTTTTGCTTGCGACTCCCGTTTCCAATACGTTTTGAGGTTCTCAATCGATTGATGAGGTTTTTTGAGGTTCTGGTTTTGAAGCCTTCTGCCATACTATTTCCGGTTTTGAGGTTGGTTGGGGACTCGGGCCGCTATAATACTATTCTCAAGGTAACCCAATGTCCGCGGCCATTTACAACCAACCAATGACCCCACGCAAACCCTTTAGAATTTTAGTCCGGCACTTTTCCCAAGTCACTGCCAAGAAGCAAGGAGCCTTTCTTGTCACAAACCACGTAGAAGTGGCCAAACCGCACAGCACCAATGTAGGCCTTCCCAGATGCCCTGTTGGGCTCCACGTGAGGCGATGAGCCTTCAAACTTGAACATGTCCAAGGCGTCAGCCCCACGACGGTGGAATGGCTTGGACAGATGCAAGTAGGCATGCAAATGAACTCGCTCAGGTGATGCCCGCTCCATGGTGGCAGAGACGCCAATCACAGACAAAGATGCTCGCAAAGAAGCCAAAAAGACTTTGAACCGTTCAAACAAAGCTTCAAGTTCTACGAAGTCCTGGGACACAAACGCAGCTGCTGAAGAATTGTACGTCAACTGCACGGCTTGAAATTTGTAGGTTGTTGGACTTGCCAAAGGCTGCGGAGGACCCTCCGGGTTTGGCACTGCTGCTTCAAAAGTCGCTTGGTACTTTTGCATGCTATTGTTCACTGCCTCCACATCGGCAGGAAGAAGGTCACGGGCCAGGACATCTGCTGCAAGCGATTCCACTTTGGCTCGGGCAGCATTGTCAGCGACTGGTTGCAGGCCACACTTGCGTGCGACACGGTTCAACACTCTCACACACAGCGCCCTCTCCGGGCGCCGACCTTGGGTCATTGCTGGGGTACGTATTGTTTGGGCTACGCAAAATGAGCCAGAAACCTGCTGCAATGCGGCAATGCTTTGCTCGGAAAAACGGCAAATGAGTCTCGCTCCTTTCCCTCTCTCTTCTGCGCTGTTTCTTTCTCTCTCGCTTTCTTTCTGTGTCTTTTTTGCTTGTCGTCGCTGAGCTCAGGGCAGACGAGCCGGATCGTTGAAGTCCATGAAACCTCGGTAGGGCAACTGTCACGCTGGAAAAATGCGCTAACAAACCTAGACCTGGGCAACTCAAAGACAAAAAGATGTTTCAAATTCAGTCTGTGCATCAATTCCATGACCGTCATGACAATGTCTCACTGCACAAGCTGCTTGCTCCTAGCCTAAAGAAGCTTTTACCAGACTTGTGGAAAACTGATGAGATCCAGACCCTGGCAACTCGCTTTCCTCAATCACGCTCTCGCTCTGATAAAGCAGCCGTGAAATCCCTGTGTATTCCATAGGGTGAGTTGCGCACAGGTTTTGGTAGCATACAAGATCAGCGTGCACGACCCCAAGTTTAGAAGTCCAACTTCCGACAATATGGAAAAATGCTGTTGATCAGCCAGTCAAGAGATAGAGAGTCAAGAAATGCGCATGTGCGCATTTTCAGGGCAGACCTGCACCGGGGAACAAAAAGTGACAATTCACTACAAAAAGCTGTTACAGGATCTGCCAAGACACCAAAAATCCATCGCTACAAAATGCTACGCTGTTCTTTATGTGATGAGTACGTGAGCGACGAAGCGTAGGAAGGGAGGAAATGAGGAGCGCCAAAACCAATGGTTAAACGGGAACCCAAAAGAAATCCATCCAATGAAAATGAAAAATCCAAACACAGAGCCAGACCATCGAATCAATGGAGATGAGTGTGAAATCTGAAAATCACTGACCACAAAGGATAACAGCACGACAAATAACAATGAACCAGTTTCGTACAATCTGCAAGTTCAAGAAGATACATCGAAGAGACAACCAAGTCAAAGCTGAAAACGACTAACATCCAAATCTGTACCGCCATCCAATGAGCAACATCTCAGCCACCCACCCATGGCATTGAACACCGGCCTCAGGAAGACTGGCACAAAATAACTCCACGATGACGCTCGTCCACCGTTCCGAGTACACCAAACAAGACATGCACACTGGCCCTGCTCTTCAGCGCAAATTCCTCAAAAAGCTGGTAGAAAGGTGGTCAAAAAAACGGCTGGCCGATTCCAAACCAGCTTTTGTCCATTGTTGGTTTGAAAGACATGTTGTAAAAACATCACAAACTCTGCTGTCTTCGCTCACCTACTCACACACAGCCCTTCTTTTGCTGTTTACACCACTGCCTCTGCACAGCTCAGCAAACAAGAACGCGGTTCCAAGACCGCGAGCATGCCAAGGGCAGCTTGCAATCTGTGCCACCGCAACTGTAGCTTCCTATCTGCTGCAGACTATATCACTGGCTTACCTGGACGACCTCTACGCTATCCACTTGTCAGAAATGAATCTTGAAACAACAGAGATCAACCACCAAAGCCATTCAACCTGAGCCAGATGTTCCTCACTCGGCCTTTTCCCCAGGGCCTTGACCTGCAAGGCCACGATATGAAAAGCAAGAACGTGGGTGAAAATGCAGAATGGAAGGGCTGTCAGCGGGGAATTCAAAATGAAACAAGACCGAGGCTTCTACTTCATCTTCCAGTAATGCATTAGCCGCAACCAGTCCTAAAAGACAGCCGGTCAACCACCTGGCCTGCAAGTCCACGCACGTCTTGGCCTTCCTGCACCTACAGCAACAAAGGTAATCAAAGTTACATGTGATCATCTGAAGCTTTCCCTCCGCAATACGTGAATCTACCCAGCCTGGTCTGGCACAGGCACCGGAGGAGCCGCCTGAGTCAGCACAGACGGCACAATGCATAGCAAGGCTTCTGAGCTTCTCTGGCCTCTTTCGCTTCGATCAACAACTTCAAATCTTCTTTTGACAGCATCTTGGCTGCCTCACATACCACCAACCCATCAGCCTTGGACGAGTTACCTGACACCAGATACCTTGGAATCTTAGAAGCAAATTCTGAAACAGCGCAACTCCAAAAAATGGAACAACAACACATCAGACAACCAAACTACGTATCTCAAACTTGATACATCAGTGTACACACACCAAGGGGGGACACGAAGAACCTGACAATAAGCAATATAGGGTTAAACGTTGCACTGTTTGCACAAAAGATCACTCTCGCCGTGAACTGAAAGCTTTCACCTTCAGAAGTTTGCGCAGCGCCTTGACCAAACGGTTCTTGCGCTTGGTTGCATTCCTTGCTTCTTTGCGATTCTGCCGCATGGCTTTGCGCAGGTCAGCCTGCTGGCCCTTGAGTTTTTGCAACTCATCTTTCAAGACTTCCTGGCCGGTAATGCGGACCCCAAAATGGAGCCCATTTTGGACTCACAATTCTGAAGCCCCCAAGCAGGGCCTCCCCGGTAGGATCTCCTATCCATACACTACAGTCGAGGTCCCTTTATGGCTTCCCTGTTTCTACTAGTTTTTTGGATCTTGTTTTGGGGGCCATGATGAAGCAGGGTTGTCGCCAGACACTAAAGTCTTTGGCTGCTGAATGTCTTTTTGGCGTTCGTTTGGGGCTACTGACTCTCTCGACTTCTGCCTGCATGGATTTGTTTTGGTTGCTTGCGTTTGGTAGGGCTTCAAGGCTTGCTTCATGCTAAAAAATATATCTTTGAGGCCCTGGAAGCCTGCCTCGAGGCCTGCCTCAAGGCCTGCTTTGAAGCCTGCTTCGAGGCTTGCTTCATCCTTAAAAGCACATCCTCGAGGCTTGGAGGCCTGCCTCGAAGCCTGCCTCGAGGCTTGCTTCATGCTTAAAAACATATTCTCGAG